>JBBYHO010504921.1:0-21746 GCA_038382025.1 Adansonia gregorii | reverse complement strand
ATGTATCGATACTAGACCATGCCAAGACCAAAACATGCATTGTGTAAAAGAATGTATCGATACATATTGACATGTATCGATACAATGGTTTATAGTATCAATACAATGGTCATAGTATCGATGCATTGATCATTGCATCGATACAATGTTTATTGTATCAATGCACACAAGGTTTTTAGACCAAATGTATCGATACATTATGCAACATATCGATACATGCAGGCCATTTTCACGGTCTGGGCATTTTTGACTCGTCCACCATTAATCCAAAACTCGATTTTAACTCATTTCCTTGCATAAGGAAAAGATTAAAACACATATCATATTACGAATTTAGATTTCTCAATTAATCATAACATCTTTTTGAAGTCTAAATAGGATCAAAAAAAGGTCAACATCACATGATCACCCTACTCCTTAGCTTGTTAACCAATTTCACCATCACCCACCTTATTTACTAGAAAAGCTTTTTAGCATTTAATCCAGCCACCCTATGCACATCACATTGGCAGCAAGTTGCTTCCTACAGCCACCCTATAGCCACCATGCTGACATCACCTTGTCCCCCTTGAGAAATGGCCAAAAACACCTCCAATTTAGCTCTAAAAGGCTAGTATAAATGGACCACTTCTATCTCAGCAGAAAAAGGTTAGATTTTAGCTCATTTGCACCTCTGAAAACACATTCACACACGAAGAAAACCAGAATCCCGTAGCTCTTCACCCACTACCCAAAAGCAGCCCCAAAACACTTACTTTCATCTACTACACACTCCAAAAATCACCCTCATCCATACTAGAACCAAAACCTCATCATTTTTCTCTTTTTCTTGCTTAATAACAACAAGGAAAAGATGAAAATTCAAGCCATCTCTACTGCTCAAATCATTTGGCCAAGAAGTGAAGTTTTGTTGGTATAACTTCTCACTTTATCACTTTCATTTTCTGTTTTTTAGCACCATTATCATTCTAGTGAAATCTCTATGTCTCCATCACCCTCTTAGGATTATCATGCATTATTGTGGCTTTTGGTTATGGGGGTTTAGGATTTGGATGCCTTTACGCCCCTTTAATGTGCAAAATGCCTTATTTCATCCTCATTAGTTTGATATCTCTTGCTCATGCATTTTATGCCATGTCCATGCACCTTGTTATCTTTAATCCATGTGTGAATCATTAGCCTAACACATTTCAAGCACATTTACACATTAACTTGCATGAATCATTGTCATTTTCAGCATCCATAACATTTTCTTGTCAAAATGCATGTTTGATGGTTGTTAAAAACTGATTTTTGAAAACCCCCCAAGCCAAACATGTTAACCTCAACCAATGAGGATTAGCATAGACTTAGCATTTTCCTTAAAGCTAGCAAAATATCTTGGGGAAAATTAAGGTTTCTAGATCTGGAATCTTGGTTAAACAAGCTCAAATCATTTGATTTTGAAATGAAAATGATCCTACACTCATCCCCGAAATGTTTGTGCCTTGTTTTTGAGTCAAAACCTTTAGTGGTATGATTAACGGATTGTTTCATTGTCCCAAACTACTCCGAGGCTGTGCAAATGAGTTCGTGATGCTCATGCCACTGTTTTCCCATCAGTCGTGAATGTTCGAATGTCAATGACTCGAATAGACCTGTAAACATAAGGAAAACAAGAAATATCCCCTGCTTTGCTTTGTCCTCTATTGGCAGCATGACTGTTACAAATTGAAAAATCACTTTAAAATCTGAAACGATTTTTCATGAATTTTATGATATTTTTCTATCAAAGCATGTGAAATTATATTGAAAACGGTGCCTCATTCACCCCTGGATCATTCTAGATGAAAAAGTTAAGATTTTTGAAGTCTAAACTCTCTAGAACCTCTAGAATCCAAACATGTATTCTGGTTGGGCCGTTCAGGCCTACTAAATGATATTTCCAAATTTTTTAGGCATTTTTTCTAAAATGTTCATGAAATTCCCTTTCTATAAAGGTATTATTTGTGATTTTTTGACACCAAATGAGTCTGGGGTGATTTTTCAAATTTTGACACACCTTGTCCCTCCTATGCTCTGCCACCAGCTTAATCAGTCTGAACTTGAAAATTTATTCCCTCGGAAAGTGACTTCTTGGATATTGGAAATATTTTTAGAATGACCTTCATCGAGTTACCTTTCTAACAATGTCTTGTCCACCTTCTAAATCCTTTGAACCAATTTAGAATAAATTCGGGAAACAAGATAGTGAGTTGTTGTCCCCTGTTTTTGATTTTGGTCAAAATTGAGTTGTTTTCCTAAATTTTGTCTCGAGGCATTCGAAAGTCTCCATTTCACCCCGATCAAACTTGAGAGCATACCTTAACCTCCCACAAGCTCATATCAAGGCACAAACATATTTTACATCTTTATCATCCTTATTCATAATAAATCTTTTTGCCAAAAATTATCGAATGCTCACCCATTTTCTAAATCATGAAGTTATGTCATCCACGGGGATAATCCAACCCCGCCCTTCCAAGGGGATACTCCAACCTTGTTTTTTAAAATTGTCAAGATTTGAAGATCTTTCTATGTTAAAATAATTTCTCATTCATAGGGATACTCCAACCCTGACCTTTCAAGGGGATACTCCAACCACGCTTCTTAAAATTGTCAAGATTTAAAAATCTTCCTTTGTAAAAAAAAATTGTTTTCCATTAACAGGGATACTTCAACCCCATCTTTTTGAGGAGATACTCCAACCCTATCTTTCAACTACAAATTAATCATTCTTTTTTTTCTTTTTGGATTTCCACGAATATGTCAAACAAACCTTGTTTAATCAAGAAACCCAGATGCATCTCAAAAATGATCAATTCGGTTATTCCTAGATAATCGATGTCAATAGCGAGATAAATTCCAATAGGCCATTCCTTTTCTTTATGATTGCATTGAATGATCCATGATAGGTTACTTCACTCATTATCTTACTAACACGATTTCTTTGTGATGATTATGTGCATTCATATTTTCAAAACATTTCCAAATAAAATTAAAGGTAATGTTCCATATGCGTATCTCTCTAGTGCCCAAAGTGGAACATTCCATTTTCAAAGTGAAATCCAGATCATTTTCATCGAAACTCTATATTCCCCATCTTTCTAGGGCGTATACGAGATTAAATCTTTTTTATCAAAACTTGGATTATTTCTATAAAATTAATACATTAGAAGAGGGTTATATCGAAATAGCGACAAGTTAAGATCAAAAGAATCAAAACCGAGATAAGACATAGCTAGTAAGGTATCGATTTTAGGCATCATAAAGAGGTTCGTACCTCATCGCATGTAACTAACTCCCAAACCCAAACGATGAATCTTTGCATTATGTAGACCATGGGATCGATATTTTGAGTTTTGTAACTCAAAACATAGGTTTCAATAGGCATTCGATTATGCCTAGCCCGAAATGATCGATTGCGACTCCAAGCATTAGCCATTTTGTGATGGTCATACGAGACCAATAAGATAAGTGATTCGTCTTATGGTCCCCCTCACTATATAATAAGTCGAGGATCCATACATTCTCGTTCTCATCACATCGCTAAAGAATAGTCTCAATCAAGAAGACAATTCTAAGTCAAGAAAGTATTTTAAGTCGTACGCACTCTTAGATCTGCGAAGATCCACTCTGAGGTAAGTTATGACTTTGTGAATAAGGATGGTAAAGATGTAAAATATATTTGTGCCTTGATATGAGGCCATGGGAGGTCAAACCATGTTCTCGATGCTGATCGGGGTGATATGGTGATATTTGAATATCTTGAGATGAAGCTCGAGAAAACAACTTAATTTTGACCATAACCATAATAGGGTTGGAGTATCCCTTTGGAATGATAGGTTTGGAATATCCTCATGGATGATAAATAATTTTGACAAAGGAAGATTTTTAAATCTTGACAATTTTGAAAAATAGAGCTGGAGTATCCCCTCAGAAGGTCTAGGTTGGAGTATCCTCATGGATGACAAATAATTTTGACAAAGGAAGATTTTTAAATCTTGACAATTTGAAAAGTGGGGTTGGAATATCCCCTCCGAAGGTCAGGGTTAGAGTTCCCTGCGGATGACAAATAATTTTGATAAAGAAAGATCTTTAAATTTTGAAAATTTTGAAAAGCAAGGTTGGAGTATCCCCTCAAAAGGTTGGGGTTGGTATATCTTCAAAAGTGACATGTCTAACACTCTTTAGAGAAGTTGAGTTGGAAAACTTAAGTTGACAAAACTTTGTGATTTAGAAAACGAGTGAGCATTTTTATGACTTTTGGAAAAAAAATTATTGTGAATAAGGATGGTAAAGATGTAAAATATATTTGTGCCTTGATACAAGCCCATGGGAGGTCAAAGCATGTTCTCGGGGCTGATCGGGATGATATGGTGACATTCGAATGTCTCGAGACGAAGCTTGGAAAAATAACTCAATTTTGACCATAACCAAAAACAGGGTTGGAGTATCATCTTGTAAAGATGGGGTTGGAGTATCCTTGTGGGTGACAAATAATTTTGACAAAGGAAGATTTTTAAATCTTGAGAATTTTGAAAATGGGGCTGGACTATCCCCTAAGAATTTCAAGGTTGGAGTATCCCCATGAATGACAAATAATTTTGATAAAGAAAGATTTTTAAATCTTGACAATTTTAAAAAGCGAGGTTAGAGTATCCCCTCGAAAGGTCGAGATTGGAGTATCTCCGTGGATGATAAATAATTTTGACGAAGGAAGATTTTTAAATTTTGACAATTTTGAAAAGCAAGGTTGGAGTATCCCAAAAGAGACATGTCTGACACTCTTTAAAGAAGTCGAGTTGGAAAACTTAAGTTGACAAAACTTTGTAATTTGGAAAATGAATGAGCATTTTGATGACCTTTGGCAAAAAAAATTATAGTGAATGAGGAAGTTAAAGATATAAAATATATTTGTTCCTTGATACAAGCCCATGAGAGGTCAAAGCATGTTCTTGAGGCTAATTGAGGTGATATGGTGACATTCGAGTGTCTCGAGACGAAGTTCGAGAAAACAACTTAATTTTGACCATAACAAAAAATAAGGGATAGCATCGCACTATCCCTTTTTCTAAATTTATTCTAAATTGGTTTGAAGGCTTTAAAGGGTGGACAAGATACCATTGGAAAGGTAACTCGATGAGGGTCAATCTAAAAATATTCCCAAGATCCTAAAAAGTCACTTTCTGGGGGAATAAATTTTTAAGTTTGAATTAACTATGCTATTGGCAGAGCATACGAGGGACAAGGTGTGTCAAAATTTGAAAAATCACCCTCGACTTGTTGGGTATCAAAAAGTTGCAAATGATATCTTTCTAAAAGGAAATTTCATGAATCTTTTAGGAAAAATGTTTGACAAATTTTGAAAAATCACTTAGTGTGTCTGAAAGGCCCATATAGATTGCATGCTACTGATTCTAAAGGTTCTAGGCAGTTTAGGTTTAAAAAATCATAACTCTCTTATCTAGAATGATCCAGGGATGAGCAAGACATCATTTTAAAGATAATTTGACACACTTTCGAAGAAAAATATCAAAAAATTCATGAAAAATCGTTTTGGATTTTAAACAATTTTTTCAATTTGCAATAGTTGTGCTACTAGCAGGAGACAAAGCAAGTAAGGGATTTTTTTTATTTTTCTTTATGTTTTCGGGTCCAAATTTGGGTCATTGACATTCAAACATCCATGACTAAAGGGAAAGAGTGGTATGAGTGTCACGAACTCATTTGCATAGCCTCGGAGTATTTTGGGACAATGAAACATCTTGTTGATCATACCACTCAAGGTTTTGGCTTGAAAACATGGCACAAACTTTTTTGGAAAAGTGCAAGGCCATTTTCATTGAAAAATCAAAAGATTTAAGCTCATTTAACCAAGATTTCAGATCTGAAAAACTTAATTTTTCCCAAGATTTTTTTGCTAACTTTAAGGAAAATGCTAAGTCATGCTAATCCTCATTGGTTGAGGTTAACATGCTTGGCTTGGGGATGTTTTAAAAATTAGTTTTTGATAGCCATCAAACATGCATTTAGACCAAGAGAAGACAATGAACATATAAGGGGATGGCACAAAACATGAATGGCGATGCAAACTTTACTAATGGTCTTGAAAAAGAATGTGTTATGCACACATCTCATGAAGTGAAACATGCTAAAAATGACAATGATTCATGACAAAATGCAAGCTAACATACAAACATGCTTGTAATATGCTAGGCTAACGATTTGTGCATGGATTAGACATAACATGATGCATGGATATGGCATGAAATGCATGAACAATAGCTATAAAAAATAATAAGGATGAAATAAGACACTTTTCGCTTCAAAATAGGCATCAAGACATCCAATTCCTAAACTACCACATCCAAAAGCCACAATAATGCATGAGAATCCAAAGAGGGTGATGGAAGCATGGAAAGCTCACTAAAATGATGAAAATGCTAAAAAATAGGAAATGAAAATGATTAAGTAGGAAGTTATACCAACAAAGCTTCAATTTTGGTCAAGTGGTTGGAGCAATAGAGATGGCATGACTTTCTTTATTTTTCTTGTTGTTAATTAGCAAGAAATGAGAGAAAAGGAAAGGTTTCAATTCTGGTATGGGTGAGAATGATTTTTCAGAGTGTATAGTGGTTGGGAGTGAATGTTTGGGGCTATTTTTGGATGCTAAGTGAAGGGCTACAGGATTATGTTTTTTTTATGTGTGAATGAGTTGGGAGAGCTAAAAATAAGATGGAAAAAAAGATCCTTTAGCTGAAATATTAATGGCCTATTTATACCAGCATTTTGGAGGTGTTTTTGGTCATTTCTCAAGGGAACAAAGGTGTGACAGCGGATGGCTATAAGGTGGCTATAGTAAGCAATTTGCTACCAATGTGATGGACATAGGGTGGTTCCCTTGATTACTAAAATCAGATGCTAGCAAGTAAGGTGGATGAGGGTGATCTTTGTCAACAAACAAGTAGGGTGATCATATGACATTGACCCTTTATGATCCAATTTAGATTTCAAAAAAAATATTTTGATTAATTCACAAGTCCAAATTCGTAATTTGATATGGGTTTTGATTTTTTTTCTGATGCAAAAACGAGTTAAAATCGAGCTTTGTATCAATGGTAGACAAGTTAAAAATGCCTCGACCATGGAAAATAGCCTGCATGTATCGATACATTGAAGAATGGATCGATACATTTGGTCTAAAAACCCTCGAATGTATCGATACAATGAACATTGTATTGATACTATGAAACATTATATCGATACAATGATCATTGTATCGATACTATAAAACATTATATCGATACAATGGAGCATTGTATCGATACATGTTGATATGTATTGATACATTTAATTTATTGAATGCAAGTTTTGGTTCTGGCCTAGCCTAGTATTGATATAGAAGTGCATGTATCTATACATATACTCATGTATCGACATTGTATCAATAGAAATAGGGACATTTCAAATTTTTGGGTCATTGGAGCATTGTATCCATACATGAGAACCATGTATTGATACATTCAAGCAAAATTATGAATTTTCCCATGTCTTTTGTCCCTGAACACCTAGAACTACATCTTTTGATGCCATATCATTACATTTCTCTTTACTATCATTGAACCTTTTCATGTGCATGCCCCAGATCGCTAAAAATTGACCCTGACAAAATAAGGTGTCCATAATCATAAACAAATGAACCTATTCATTCAATATATAAGTATCCCAGCAATCACATAAGACTTGGTTTTAGGGAAAATTATAAAATATTGATAAGGCATACCTTTAATTTATCTTCGTAACATTAAAGGACTTGATGACATCATAAACAAAAGAACCTATTCCTACTTTCAACATATAAGTATCCTGGTTATCATAGGACTTGGTTTTAAGGTAAATTACCAAAATGTTCCTAAGGTTTGCCTTTGATGTAAAAGTACACCGATACACTAAAAGACTAAAAAATAACATGAAATGATAATTATACCCTCCATGGGTAATCTAGATATCAAGATTGACCTAGAATGCAAAAATTGCTAATAGATTCCTAATCTTTGAAAATTGCATTTTGCACCCCCACTAGAAAAGCAGAGGAATATTAAAAGTTATAATATTTTCTGCATCCTACCAGAAGACCAAAGGAATGCTAGATATTGTTTTAAACTTTCACAAATATTTCGTTAACTTTAAAATAAAATACAAAGTTTTCCTAAATGATCCCTAAACTTTGTAAACTTTGCAATTTAGTCCCCACCCAAAATAAACCATAATTAAACACAAAATTCATCACAAAAAATCATGGAAATTATGAAAAATAAGAAGTATTCATCTAAACACTTATAACCTTAGAGCAATTTTTTTTTAAGTTTTGCAAATTAGTTCCTAAACTTTTTAAAATTGCAAAAACACTCCAAAATGGTAAAGAATATAAAAACACATTCAAACATGTTAAATACACATGAAAAACACCCCTAAAGGTCTAAAAGTGGTTCAGCCAAGAATGATAAACCTTAGAATAAAAACTTTTTCATTTTTACAAGTTCACACTTTATATGAAATAAAACACCAAATCAAATATAAAACACATCCAGATCGACACAAGACATATACAAAGAATTATAAAATCGATTCAGCCAAATACCAATGGTGTAGAAACAAAAGTTTTGCAATTTTACAAATAAGTCTCTAAACTTTTTAAAATTAAAAAATGACCTCAGGGTGATAAAAAATGCATTAAACACATTTGCATATATTAAACTAAATATGAAAACACTTTTAAAGGTGTCTACTAATTCGGCCAAGCCTGAATGGCCATAGTAAAAATTTTAAAACTGTTGAAGTTTAGTCCTTATATTTTCTATAACTATACCCTAAAAATCATCAAAACATCAGAAAATCAGCTTTGTAAGGATCGGCAAAGCATGGAGATACCCTTCCTACGCTTGATGATTTCGAAAAAATTATTCTTAGGCCTCTACAAGTTTCAAACTTTACAAAATAATCCTAAATCTCATAAAAACATGAAATAATATTTCATCAAAGGTTACAAAAATATATCAATATATATCAACTAAAACATAATAAATAATGAATAAATCAACATAAATCAACATGAAAATATTTAAAAAATAAAAATATATACATGAAAATAATAATATTATATCAACAAACGCAAATTATCATGATAAAAATCAACTTATTGCTAACAATAATTAAATAAAAATAAAATTATGAAAACTTAATCATAGATTTCTTACTTGGCCTTTCAACATGGATTAAAATCCATGAGCTTAAGTATTCAAAAAACTCACTAAAAAGAAGAATCCAACATGAAATGAAAAAAAAATTAAAAATTTTGAAAGAAAAATTACCTTTAAAAGCTTCAAAAAAAATTAAGAATTTTAATGTTTTTTAGTTTTTTTTCATTCTAGCTTCTTTATCAAAACTATCTCCCCTTACTTTAAAAGATGAGAGTCGACCAAGGCTTCTGAGAGAAAGCCTTGGCTGAATGGTTCTACCAATTTCTTTCCATTTTTTTATTTATTATTTTTTTAGATTTTTTATTTTGATAAAGTTCAATTAATGAGTTTGTCATTTTGCATGTGTCGCCATGCATGAAATCATGTATGACATCATCATCTAAAGACATGAAATATAAAGAATTTAATTTGAACAAAAACAAGCTATGGGGATTAAATTGTAATAAATTAAAAATTATGTATTCAAAGAATAAAATATTGCATAACAAATTTAATTAAAAATTTAATCAAAACAAGTTTCATTTAGAAAATAAAAATGAGCTCATTGAGCTTGTTAGAAAGTTAATGGGCTTATCAAGCCATTAATGAGTTTTAAGGCCTATGAAATCGGAAAAAAATAAAATTTAGCCAATTAAAAATAAAGATAATAAAATTTTGGTATAAAAATTCAAAAAGGAATTTTGGAGAAATTCTATGTGCAAGAGAAAGGTAATTAAAAATTCCAAACTCGTAAAATTTTATGAACAAAAAATTTTTTAAGCTAAAATTATTATTGGAATAAAATGTAAAACTCATAAAATAGATTAAATTATCAAAAACTAATTTAATATGAATTTAATGAAAATATTTAAAGAATTTTAAAAATTATAAACTTAAAAAAACCTTTAAAAATTTTGTGAAGTAGAAAACTCCATATCTTGGAAATAAGAAAATTTCAAAAACATGCTCAATTTTTATAAAAATTAATTACATATAATAAATTAATCAAAATATTAATTTATAAAAATAATAAAGATTAAAACTTGAAATCTGGAATAATTTTTACTAGAAAAAATTTCACCAATATGATACTCGTGGTATTGTGAAAAATTCAAATTTAAGTCTCAAAATTGACAACTTGATACCTGGTTGTAAGAAATGCCAATATAAATTTTTCCTTGAATATTTCTAATTTTTTTAGAGTGAGTAGCAACATAAATACTGGACATGTATAAGTAAAAATATATGATGATCTATTTCCTAAATTTTAAGAAAAAATCTAAAAAATTTTGTAAAATGAAAAAATTGACTGTGATAATATCCGTAAAAATAAATTTCAAAATTTTACAAGTATAAAGTTAAAAGCTAATTCCTATGATCCTTGAAATGGCACTTTTTCTGTCATATGCACCAGTGACTATTTAGATATGACTAAAAAACTCTTGAAAACATCCAATCCATCTTAAAGAAATCTACCTTTATCAAGTGGCCGCTAAATTCTTAGTCTTGGATATTTTTGGACCATGAAAGAAGAGGCCCAAACAAATTTAGGTGTCCATAATATTCATGAAAATACATGAAGAAAAATTTATTTTTGGTTGTTTTTAAGGGCTAGTCAAATATGGTGATGGCTTATGATGGAACGTATCTCTTATATTTTTATATTTAGACTATTCTGTCATTTTTGAAACTTATACGGACCTAAAAATAATTTTCCCAAAAATTTAAAGGCCTTGAAAGGTTATTTCCTATGTTGCTAAACCATATATGTATTAATTTGTGAAGTTTTTGAATTTTTAGTCTAATTATGGAAAACATTGGAACTAGATTATAAAAATTGCAAAACTTTTCTTAAGGCCATCCAAGCTTGGCAGAATGTTCAATGGACCTTTAAAGGTGTCTTTCATGCATTCTAAACATGTTTGAATGCATTTCATGCATTTTTCTAATTTTAGGGCTTTTTTTCAATTTTAAAAAGCTTAGGGGCTTATTTATAAAAATTAAAAAATTGTTCCAAGGCCAAAAGTGCTTGGCCGAATATTTTATGTGATTTTTAGTGAATTTTTCATGTTGATTTTGATGTGTTTGATGTTAGATTTTGTAATTTATTTCATGTAGGGACTTGATTGTAAAAGTGAAAAAAAAATTGTTCCAAGGCCAAAAAAACTCAACCAAATACTTTATATGATTTTTGGTATATTTTTCGCTTGTCGATTTTGATGTGTTTGATATTTGATTTTGTATTTTATTTCATGTAAGGACTATTGTGCAAGGTTAGCGAACTTTGGAGTTCATTAGGAAAGCCTTGCATTTATAGGGTTAAAAGGTTATTTCTCACATCAAATTACTTATTTAAGGTATTGTGGTCATCGAAGAATTATATTTAGCATTTGTAGCCATTTTATGGTTAAAATGTAATTTTGATAAATTTAGAGACCTATTAGCAATTTTGTATTTTAGGTCATTTTTGTCATATAAGTTACCCATTTAAGGTAAAAGTGTTATTCCATATCATCATCAAGCCTTTTATGGTCAAAGGGATACTTCTACATCAAAGATGTATCTTAGAGGCATCTTAAGGGCATTTTAATAATTGTTGACACTGAGTTTTGTCCGGGCCCTCTCCTAGTAATCTAAAAATATCTGAGACCAAGAACTTAGCAACCACCTGATGCAAGTTAACTTCTTAAGGTGGGCTAGGCATTTTCAAAACCTCATCAATCATGCTTGAATGGCCGCATATGCACGTGACAGAAAAAATTGCCATTTCAAGGTTTATGGAGAATAAATCTCAGATAAAGAAAGACTAATATTAAGGTAAAAATTTGCTTTTAACCTTATTCTTTTTGAATTTTAAAATTTATATTTGTGGATGATATTAAGGTCAAATTCCTATTTTTATGAATTTTTCTAGAATTTTTGTAAAATTTGGGAAGTTGACTATCTTATATTTTTAGCACTACCCATGTAGTATTTATGCTTATATGAATTCTAAAAAATAAAAAAAATATTCAATAAAAAATCCAGGTATTGTGGTCATTGAATAATTATATTTAACATTTTTAGCCATTTTATGGTTAAAATGTAATTTTGATAAATTTAGAGACCTATTAGCAATTTTTGTATTTTAGGTCATTTTTTTCATATAAGTTACCCGTTTAAGGTAAAAGCGTTATTCCATATCACCATCAAGCCTTTTATGGTCAGAAGGATACTTCTACATCAAAGATGTACCTTAAGGGCATTTTAATAATTGTTGACACTGTGTTTTGTCCGAGCCCTTTCCTAATAATCTAAAAAAATCTGAGACCAAGAACTTAGCAGCCACTTAATGCAAGTTGACTTCTTAAGGTGGGCTAGACATTTTCAAAACCTTATCAGTCATGCTTAAATGGCCGCATGTGCACGTGACAGAAAAAATTGCCATTTCAAGGGTTGTGGAGAATAAATCTCAGATAAAGAAAGATAAATATTAAGGTAAAAATTAGCTTTTAACTTTATTCTTTTTGAATTTTAAAATTTATGTTTGTGGATGACATTAAGGTCAAATTTCCCATTTTTATGAATTTTTTTAGAATTTTTGTAAAATTTGGGAAGTTGACTATCTTATATTTTTAGCACTACCTATGTAGTATTTATGCTAATGTGAATTCTAAAAAATCAAAAATATTCAATAAAAAATCTATTTGGTATTTTATACCACAAGATGTTAAATTGTCAATTTTATCAATTAATTTTGAATTTTTCATTGTCCCATGATGTCAAGTTCATGAATTATTTTCAGTAAAATTTGTTCTGGATTTTAAGTTTTCATCTTTATTATTTTTGTAAATTAATGATCTAGGTAAGGTATTAAATTTAACTCATTTTTCAAGTTGGATTTATTTTTAAAATTTTCTCGTTTCTAAGATATCAAGTTTTCTACTTTAATTTTTTATTAGATTTTTCTAATTTTAAAATTTTTAAAATTCATCAAATATTTTTATTAGATTCATTTTAAAACAGTTTTTCAAATTCTTGTTTAGTTTATGAGTTTTGAATAATATATATATATATATCAATTTTCCTCTATAAGGATTTTTCTCGTATAATTTTTTGAGTTTCAGAAAACAATCAAGATTTTTTCATTATTTCATTTCCAAAATTTGGTTTATGATTACTAATTTAATTTTAATTATTTAATTTTTTTTGGATTTTTAACTAATTTTATGGAAACTATTCTAATTGTATTTTAACTTTTCTTTAACTAATTTAGTTTTGTTTTAACTATCTCATTAGTTGATTTTATCTTGATAATCAGTATGCATAATGACTCACAAATAATGACAAAATTAATTTAACTCATGCTTATCTAAACTAAAATATCAACCAAAAGAACAAAAAAAGAAAAAAAACCAAGAAGATTTGGTCGAGAGGATTTTTTTTCCTCCTGGCTGAATATTTCCCTTTATAAATAGGGAAAGGATATTTCTCTTCCCAACTAACATTTCGATAAACAAAGAAAAAAAAACCAAAAACATAGAAATTAGAATTCCCAAGTTTTCAAGCTTTAAAGGTAGATTTACTTGAAAAAATTGATTTTTGATTAGTTCATTCATGTTTTTTCCTTTTAATGAGCCTGTTAATGATTTGATATCATGGATTTTGATCCATGTTTAACAAGTTTGAAGGCTATGATCAATTTCCTTGATATAATTGTTATATTTGATTTTTATTAGTAATAATTTAATTTTTATCATAAAATTATAAGTTTGGTGGTGGAATGATGTTACGATATTATATATGTGATTTTATGCTATTTTACTTTGATATTTTCATGATTGATAGTTGTTAAAGATGATTATATGTTTATATTTCATGATTTTTATGCATGATGATGATAATTATGTAAGTTTGGTTGAGATTATGATATATTGATATCCAAGAAATTATGTTGTAAAAATATTTTTCTTTCTTTATTGATGTTGGTTGAACTTAATATATGTATATATGATGATTCTTTTTTAAATTTTTTAGGCTATTTTGAAAATATAGTGTAAAAATTAAAAAAAAAAAAGATTTTTTAAGCCATTACATGCTTGGCCAGAACACTCATATTCAATTAGGATTGTATTTCTGCATTTTATCATGTTGAAATACATTTTTTAGATTTTTAAGGTCCTTCTGTAATTTTAAAAAGTTTAAAGGTTTATTTATAAATAATAAAAAATTTGTTCCAAGGCCAAAGTTAATTGGCTGAACCGCCCATGTAAGTTTTAGATGCGATTTTTGTGTTGATTTGGATATGGTTGATGTTAAATTTTTGTGTTAATTATGTAGGGACCAATTTGCAAATTTAAAAAAGTTATAGGACCATTAGGAAAACCTAGCCTTCTAAGTCAAAATGATCACTTTTTTAACATTAAATTTCCGCATTTATGACATTTTTGTTATTTTTAGCATTCCTTCAGTTCTCCAATGGGATGTAGAGTATTAAAAAAAATTTTGTACTCCTCTAATTCTTTGGAAAGGTAAAAAATGCAATTTTAAAAAGTTTGAGGCTTGCCGCAACATACCTCAGGGTGGATCCTCGCGGATCTATGAGTGCGTACGACTGAAAATATTTTCCTGACTTGGAAATGTCTTCTTGATTGAGACTTTTCTTTCGTGATGTGATGAGAATGAGAATGTATGGATTCTTAACTTCTGGTATAGGAAAGGGGACCATAAGACGAATCGCTCATCTTATTGGTCTCAAATGACCATCATGAAATGGCCAACGCTTGGAGTCGCCATCGATCATTTTGAGCTAGGCATGATCGGATGCCTATTGAAACCTATGTTTTGAGTAATGAAACTCCAACATCAATCCTGTGGTCTATGTAATACAAAGATCCGTCGTTTACATTTGGGAGTTGGTTACGCATGATGAGGTATAAACCTCTTCGCGACGCATAAAATGGTACCCTACTCACTATGTCTTCTCTCGATTTTGATAATTTTAATCTTAACTTGTCATTATTCTGATATAACCCACTTTTAATGCATGAATCTTATAGAAATACAAATCCAAGTTTTGATGAAAAAGATATAATCTCACATACACCCTAGAGAGATAGGAATATGGAGATTTTTAATAAAATGACCTCTGGATTTTACTTTGAAAATGGAATATTCCACTTTGGCCACTGGAGAGATACCCACGCTGAACATTACCTTTAATTTTATTTGAAATGTTTTGAAAACATGAATGCATATAATCATCATAAAGAAATCATGTTAGTAAGGCAACAAATGAAGTAAAATAACATGGATCATTTAATGCAATGATAAAGAAAATGGGTGGACCACTGGAATTTATCTCGCAATTGTTATCAATTATCTAGGAATAATTGAATCAACAATCGTCGAGATGCATATGGGTTCCTTGATTAAACGAGGTTTGTTTAACATATTCATGAAAGTCTGAGAAGGAGAAAACTCACTGTAGTTGAAAGACAGGGTTGGAGTATCCCTTCAGAAAGGTAGGCTTGGAGTATCCCTGTGGATGACAAATAATTTTAACAAAGGAGGATTTTTTTAATCTTGACAATTTTGAAAAGAGGGGTTGGATATCCCCTCGAAAGGTTAGCGTTGGAGTATCCCCATGAATGACAAATCATTTTGACAAAGGAAGGTTTTTTTAATCTCCACAATTTTAAAAAATAGGGTTAGAATGTCCCCTCAGAATGGTGAGATTGGAGTATTCCCAAAAGTGACACGTCCAACACTCTTTAGAGAAGTCAACTTGGAAAACTTAGCTGGGAAAACCTTGTGATTTAGGGAATGTGTGAGCCTTTTGACAACTTCTAGCAAAAAAAATTATTGTGAATGAGGATGGTAAAAATGTAAAATGTGTTTGTGCCTTAATACGAGCCAATGGGAGGTCAAAGCATGTTTTCAATTCTAATCGAGTTGGTATGGAGACATTCGAATGTCTCGAAATGAAATTTGAGAAAACAACTCAATTTTTACCATAAATGAAAATAAGGGACAGCATCACGCTATCTTGCTTCCTGAATTTATTCTAAATTAGTTTGAAAGATTTAGAGGGTGGGCAAGATACAGTTAGCAAGCTAACTTGATGAGGATCAATCTAAAAATATTCTCAATATCCCAAAAGTCACTTTCTGAGGGAATAAATTTTTAATTCAAATTGATTATGCTACTGGCAGAACATATGAGGGACGAGGTGTGCCAAAATTTGAAAAATCACTTCGGACTCATTTGGTATCGAAGAATTGCAAGTGATAACTTTCTGAAAGGGGAATTTCATGAATATTTTAGGAAAAATGTTTGAAGAATTTTGAAAAATCATTTAGTGGGCCTGAATGGCCTAACCAGAGTACATGCTCAGATTACAAAGGCTTTAGGTAGTTTAGATTTGAAAAATCATAACTCTCTCATATGGAATGATCCAGGGGTGAATAAGATATCGTTTTAAAGATAATTCGACATACTTCAAGAGACAAATATCAAAAAATTCATGCAAAATCATTTGGGATTTTAAAGTGATTTTTAAATTTGTAAAAATGTTGTTGCCTGCAGGGGACAAAGTAAAGCAAGGGATATTTCTTATTTTCTTTATGTTTACTGGTCCAAACTTGAGTCATTGACATTCAAATGCCCATGACTGAAGGGAAAGAATGGTATGAGCATCATGAACTCATTTGCATAGTTCGACATACTTCGAGAGACAAATATCAAAAAATTTACGCAAAATCGTTTGGGATTTTAAAGTGATTTTTAAATTTGTAAAAATGCTATTGCCAGCAGGTGACAAAGTAAAGCAAGGGATATTTCTTATTTTCTTTATGTTTACTGGTCCAAACTCGAGTCATTGACATTCAAATGTCCATGACTGAAGGGAAAGAATGGCATGAGCATCATGAACTCATTTGCATAGCCCAGGAGGAATTTAGGACGATGAAATAGCTCGTTGATCATACCACTCAAGGTTTTGACTCAAAAACAAGGCATGAACATTTTGGGAACAAGTGCAAGGCCATTTTTGTTGGAAAATCAAAAAATTTGGGCTAGTTAACCAAGATTCCATATTTGAAAAACTTAATTTTCCCTAAGATTTTTTTACTAACTTTAAGGAAAATGCTAAGTTCATGCTAGTCCTCATTGGTTGAGGTTAACATGCTTGGCTTGGGGGGTTTTGAAAATCAATTTTTGATAGCCATCAATCATGCATTTTGACAAGGGGAAGACAACAAACATACAAGGGAATGGCACATAACATGAATAAGGATGCTAACTTTATCAATGGTTTAGACAAAGAAAGCGTTATGCATTGTGACAAGAAAATGTTATGGATGTTGAAAATGACAATGATTCATGCAAACTAATGTATAAATGTGCTTGAAATGTGTTAGGCTAATGATTCATACATGGATTAAGGATAACAAGATGCATGGATATGGCCTAAAATGCATGAGCAAGAGATATCTACTAATGAGGATGAAATAAAGCATTTTGCACATCAAAGGGGCATTAAGGCATCCAAATCCTAAACTACCACAACCAAAAGCCACAATAATGCATGATAATACTAAGAGGTTGATGGAACATGGAGAGCTCACTAAAATGATGAAGATACTGAAAAACAGAAAATGCAAGTGATAAAGTAGGAAGCTATACCAACAAAAATTCAATTTTCAACCAAACGATTAAAGCAGCAGAGATGGCTTGAATTTCCCTCTCTTCCTTGTTGTTAATAAGCAAGAAAAGGAGAGAAACAATGAGGTTTTGGAACTGGTATGGATAAGGGTGATTTTCAGAATGTGTAGTGGTTGAAAGTAAATGTTTTGGGGCTATTTTTGGGTGGTGAGTGGTAAGCTATGGGGTTTGGTTTTTTTAGTGTAGGAATGTGTTTTTGAAGCTGAAAATGAGCTAGAATCTAACCTTTCTCTTGCTAAGATGGAAGTGGTCCATTAATACTAGCATTTTGGAACCAAATTGAAGGTGTTTTTGGCCATTTCTCAAGGGGGACAAAGTGATGTCAGCATGATGGCTATAGGGTGGCTGTAAGGAGCAATTTGCTGCCAATGTGATGGGCATAGGGCGGTTGGTTTAAATGCTGAAATAATTTTCCAGCAAATAGGGTGGCTAATGGTGATATTGGCCAAGAACTAGGGAGGAGTAGGGTGATCATATAACATTGACCTTTTTTTATCCAATTTAGACTTCAAAAAAATGTTATGATTAATTCAAAAGTCTAAATTTGTAATCTGATATGTTTTTTAATCTTTCCTGATGCAAAGAAATGAGTTCAAATTGAGTTTTGGATCAATGGTGGATGAGTCAAAAATGCCCAGACCGTGAAAATGGCCTGCATGTATCGATACATTACAGAATGTATCGATACATTTGGTCCAAAAACCTTGATGATATTGATACAATAAACATTATATCAATACAATGATCATTGTATCGTACTATGAACCATTGTATCAATACTATGAACCATTGTATCGATACATATTGATATGTAACAATACATTTCTTTGCAGAATGCATGTTTTGGTCTTAGCATGCCCTAGTATCGATGCATGAGGTCTTACATCAATACAGAGGCTCATGTATCGATACATCTGCATGTTGTATCAATACAAGTGGGGACATTTCAAATTTTTGGATCATTGGAGCATTGTATCGATACATGAGAACCATGTATCAATACATTCCAGTAAAATTATGAATTTTCTTATATATTTTGTCCCTGGACAGCTTGAACTACATCATTTGATGCCACATCTTTGCATTTACCTTTGATATGATCCCTAGGCCTTCTTGTCCTCCTCAAAATACATTGTAGCCAGGCGGTGATCATCGCCCCCTCTCACATCCATGCTCTAGATTGCTACAAATTAGCCCGGACAAAATAAGGTATCCACAGGGCTTAATTTTTATTTTTGCATTTTAGATTACCTTAATATCTAAATTACCCATTTAGGGTAAAAATGTTATTTCTTATAATTTTTGTGTCTTTTAAGGTCACTAGGATACTTTCATATCGAAGGTAGACCTTAGAGGTATCTTAGGAATTTTCCTAAAATCAAGTCATATGTGATCACCGAATGCTTCTATGCAGAAGGTGTATAATAGGGATAGGTTCATTATTTTATAAAGTTATCGAGTCCTTTAGAATTATCAAGATACTTTAATGTAGAAAGTAGACTTTATGGACATTTCAATAATTTTTATTAGCATAAAATCTTATGTGATCACCAAGATATTTATAGTCCAACGTATGCAGTAAGAACAGGTTCATTCATTTGTGAAGTCATCGAATCCTTTCATGGTCACTAGGATACTTCTATGTCGAAGGTGTACGTCAAGGTGTTTACGATAAATTTTATTATTTTTCATAAAATCAAAATTTTTGAAAATTAAGGCAATTTTTTTGAGTTAAAGTAGTTTGTAGAATGTCTTCCAGTACATGAGAAGGGTTCTACAGATTAGTTTAATAACGAGATATCTTTATCGAAATAAAAATTACGATTTTATGAATTTCAAAAAAAGTAAAACCCTTTGTATTCTTCAACTTTGTAGTAGGGTACAAATGATATTTTGATTTTTGAAAACTTCGTATTCCTTTGGCTCTTTAGTAGGGTACAAAAGATAATGAAAAAACCTTTCATGTTCCTTCATCCTCCAGTAAGGTATGGAAGATATTTTGATTTTCAAAAATATTAACAGCCTAATTTTCTCAAGCATAATAATAAATTTCTTTATAGAATCTTATTTTGGAAATTAGGAATTATACTTAAATATCATATTTTAAAACAGAATAATTATCAAACTTTAAGTTAACATGTGATTAATAAGGTACCGATTGTTAGGTATCATGAGAGGGATCAATCTTTACTCATGCTTGTAACCAATTCTTGAACCCTTTTACATGATCTCTGGTATTCATGTAAACCTTAAAGTTTATTTTTGAGGGTTTCATAACCCTCAAAATACAAACTTCGATAGGTGACCAATCTTACCTAGCCAAAATAGATTGGTGGAACTCAAAAATAAATGATCATTTCGTAGCAACTATTTAAGGTTAAGAGATTCATCTTAACGACTCAGTCCCCAAACACAAAAATAATGAAAAATAATTATAATGCGGCCTCTAATAGTAAAAATTATGATATATAAATATATACATATAAGAATGAGTGTAAACCCACCATTTTAAGCTTGCTGGTCAGGCTTTGTATCTGAGCCATGTGATAGCTTGGCAACTCCTCTGGGGACTAGTCAGAGAATCAGGCCTAAAACTAATCACGTGTTAACTAAATTTTGATTAATTTGGTTTCAACTAGCATTTAGTTGTAATTCCTAGTATTTTCTAAACAAAAACTGTTTCATATTTTATTTTTATTTTGATTGACATGTAACTCTAATATATATTGTTTATATTTTTCACTAACCTTTTTATTTCCTCTGTAGTGTTATTTTTATGAAGGCATTTAGGATAGGGTTTCTATTATTTTTGAAAGAGTAAAGACATAAAATTTGTCCGTTCCCTCACACACACTGTGCACATGAATATGCATTAGATTCTCCTTCAAGCATATGAAAGCGACTTAGGTAACCCAATATTTTAGGAGGGGTTAAATTAGCTCTACCATCTATGGTGTTAGCTTCTTTCTGGGCTAGCAAAAAGCCTACTAGGTGTAAATTACTATGCATGCTAAAAGTGTTAGCCTTGTTATGTGCATAAAAGATAATCTTACTCAAGTTCAATCCTTTTTGACATAAGCTTGAGTTAGGTATGGATTAAAGTACCTCGACAATTTTTTTCGGACATCGAGAATAATTCAAGAATTTATTTGGATGTTCAACTTGAACTTCATGTAATAAATTGTAAGGGCTTTATTTAGTTAGAGCCATACTCAATTTTAGACGATGCCAAATTAGGTACACAAGAGGGACGCTTCTAACTTATTAACTATTATAATTTGATTTTCTTGATAATAGTAAATATATATTATGCTACCATGACAAATGTTATCTATTTCTTGTCTTAATTTGCAATATTGTGATGAATTTTCTTAGAGCTTTAGTTGCTATTTAATAAAAATTTTTGTGACTGAAAAAGGTACACTTCATGGTTTCTTTTTTAATTAAAAAGGACAAAGAAAGAAACATGAACCTTTTTTTTCAAAAAAAAAAAAAGAAAAGAGAAAAAAACAATAAACCAAAAAAAGAAAAAAGTTAGATTAAAATAAAAATTAGATTCATCAAAATTTTGGAGCAATTAGGTTTGCTAAAATAAAAGAAAAAAATAGTTTTATGATTTTTCCTTTTCAATTTTTGAACGATGTTAACATCTATTAGACCTTTAGGTGGTGAATGAAATCAAGAGGGAGGATGAATTGATTTCACAAAATTTTGATAAATTAAAATTTTGGTAGACAAACTTGAGAAATCTAAACAATAAACTTTTGGAGTGTGATTTAGTGA
>JBBYHO010504910.1:0-21755 GCA_038382025.1 Adansonia gregorii | reverse complement strand
ATATATATATATATGAGGAGAGTCGGTCAAGAGGGATAGATAAGTAATTTCAATCTCTTTATTAATAATTTCAATAAATATTATTTTTTTATTTGAAATTATTTTTTTGCTTTCGTTTTTATTTAATAACTATTTGTTAATTTTATTTTTTTATAATTTTTTTCAAGGGAAACTCTGTATGATTGCTATCTCCTATCATATTTGCTTCTCACCACCCTAATCAGCGAGTTCTCAACATAAAATAAAAAAATATATTTTCGAAATTAAATTAAAAATGATGCATAATCAAAAATAAAAAAATTATAAATATTCGTATAAAAAAACTGATTTTAGGACTGTTCTTTTTTCCTCTTCGGGTTTGAAAAAGAAGTGCACTATGCACTACTAAATTGGAAATTACTAAACAAAGTTCAAAAGTAGACAAACCCATTGTGGTTTCAATAACTTAATAGAAATTATTTTCTTCTTTACAGTTATAAGAACTAGGACTTGTAAATAAAAAAGTTTAGAGGCGGAGACTAAATTTATTGTTTAAGTGGGGTATTTTTTTACATTAACTTTTTTTTTTCTTTTCTTTCAATTTTCCTATCGTCGGTCATAGGTCAACCAGTCAGGGGAAAAGGCTGATAAAGTCCCCCGATGGCCGCTAGAGTCAGGTCAGCCGCTGTCTCAGTTGGATCCGACGCATGGGGCTAGATCAGACCCCTTCACAATCTGGCGCGAGGGCAAGATTTGGAAGGTCTGGTCCCTTTATGATTTGAATTTGGTTTGACTCAATCATACCTTTAATCGCATATTCTTCTTGGAGTTATCTTACATTGAACAATGGGATGCAGAATCAATGGTGGTGGTGTACTCCAAATTTCTTATGATCTCCATTAGGATTTTAGGACTATCCTTTTTTCCTCTTCGGGTTTGAGAAGAACGTCCACTATGCCCTACTAAATTGAAAAAGTAGATAAACGCATTTTGGCCTAAATAACTTAATGGAAATTATTTTCGTCATTATAAGAACTAGAACTTGCATTTAAGAAATTCTAGAGGAGGAAACTAAGTTCATCGTTTAAGTTGGGTTTTTTTTAATATATATATATATATATATATTAACTTTTTTAAAAATTTCTTATTTATTTTTGCTTTTTTTTTGAATAATTTATATTATGATGATTCTAAAAAGTGATATTTTTAGACACCGATAAATTAACACCACATCATTATTTTTTTAATAAAGATAATTGTTATACTAATCTCATCCCCGTCTATTCAATTTCATTAAATTAATCAATGGTTAAAACTAAAAATCTTGTAAAATTAAATAACTATGTCGATTTTATTTTTAAAAATTGCTCCAGTAAAGCTGTTTGAGTTTTTACAAGCTTGTGAAAGAGATTTTAAAAATCTAATCCTTTGAAAATTTACCTAGTACTTTCTATTGAGTTTTGATTAAGTTACTTTTTTAGATGAGAGAAATCAACTTAGCTTTTTTTAATTTTAGGAGATTTTTAGTTTTTATCTTAATAAGAGTGAAAATGAGTAAATTGATTTAATTAAAATTGATTAGGAGAGAGTGAGATTACTGTGACAGTTAAATCTCTTTAAATCATAATGACATGGTATTATTTTATTGGAGGCTTAACACCTCATTGTTTAGCATCCTCTCGTCAGTCACAGGTCAACCAGTGGAGAGAAAAGGCTGATCAATTCCCTCAACGAATGCTGGACTTAGGTAAGAAGCTGTCTGAGTTGGTCAGACGCAAGGGGCTACATGAGACCTCTTCACAAACTGGCTCGAGGGCAAGATTTGGCCCTTCCAGCGTCGATCCAACACTATGAAGGCTGGTTTAGCACTTCTTGAGGTCGGCCCAACATTGGGGAATCCAATCCCTCCTTGATAGCCGCGAAGAGTGCGGTGGGAAGAATAGAAAGCAAAAAAGAAAATAAATTAATAAATTAATGTAAATACGATTAATTTTAATGTATTTATTCTTTTTAGACGTCTGTCTATTTGAGCAGTTAAAAACGTGACTTGGAATGCTACTACTAGCACTAACTTTATCTTTGTTTCAGCTCATCGATAGATGTTGATAGCGACGAATTACTAAACCCATCAAGGCCTTTAACACCAATTAGTTAAAACAAATCCTTCAAAATTCTGAAAAACTCCTTTAATCAACACCCTTGCCATCCATGGCTAAAGCCCTGCCGAATCTCACCTCCACCTTTCTCAATGTAATCATCTTCAACATTCTCTTCTCCTCCCTAACCATTGTTACAGCAAAATCTCATCGCTTCATAAGAGCCATATCTCCTGAAACGCTAGGACTCAAGAAAGAGAAGCTGAGCCACTTTCACTTTTACTTCCACGACATCGTCGGCGGACCAAAGCCTACTGCAGTTCGAATAGCCGCTGCACCCACCACCAACATTTCAGCGACTTTCTTCGGCTCCGTAGTGATGATGGATAACCCTTTGACGGTCGGGCCCGAGTTCAGCTCCAAGCTTGTGGGAAGAGCGCAAGGGATTTACGCGTCCGCATCGCAAAGCGAGGTTGAGCTCTTGATGGTCTTGAACCTTGCTTTCACCCGTGGTAAGTATAATGGCAGCGCTCTTAGCATTTTGGGGCGCAACCCCATATTTAATGCGGTGCGGGAGATGCCGATCATCGGTGGGAGTGGGGTTTTCAGATTTGCTCGTGGCTACGCTCAGGCCAAGACTCACTCGCTTGATTTCAAGACTGTCAATGCCGTCGTGGAGTACAACGTCTCTGTATTCCATTATTGATAATGGATGGTTTTGTGCCCTTATATTCCTATATTTTGTGATAAATTTATGTTATATTAATATATTTTTATTATTTTAAAATATTATTATTATATATTTTTTAATAATTATGAATGATATTATGAGATTTTTAGTATTTTTTTTTATAAAAATAGTGGTAGTTTTTCATTTTCTTAACTTTGGGTTTTCCATTTGAAGTTCAAACAATTTGATAATTTTGGATAGTATTCTTATATAAAAATTTAATATATTTAATAATTTTTATTATATTTATATTTATATAATTGACAAAAAAAATGAAATATATATCGATAAGTCTACTTAATATTTCGTTAATATTATACGAAAAAAGAAAATAAAAAATAAAAAAATTATTTAAATATGTTTTAAATTCAAAAGACTCCAATGAGCTTCAAATTCGTAAAGTAAAAGTTAAAATTTATAGGATTAAAAAACAATTTTCTCTTACCATAGAATTAAAATCATATGTCACAGAAAAATGGTTTAAATATTTAAAATTTTGATCAAAATTTGATCTTGTACAATATTTACATTTAGGATTTAACCCTTACACAATAAACTGTCAATATTGATTTCTTATATTTTCATTAATTTATAAATTAAGTTAAATTGCTAATTTGCTCCCATCGCTTTTGATCATTTTAACTAACATTTGACTCAAATAATGTGATATGATTTAGGTGTGATCTTAAATTATTGTATTATAAAAAATTATAAATTTATTTATTTTTACAATCATTAGTATAAATTTGAGTTTCATATATTTTAATTATTTTAAATTTCAGTTTAATAATTGACAATATTAAAAACATGTCAAAAAGTCAGCATCTATCAACAAATCAACACGAAAAATTTAACATTATCAATAATTGAACTGAAATTAAAAAATAAAAAATAGTAAAAACATAAATTTATATGAATTATCATAAAAAAGTTAAATTTATAAATTTTGATAATATAAAGATTAAAGTTAATATTTAAATAATATCAAATAATCGATTAAATATTACGTTAACAAAGTAAAATATCTCGTGCCAATTTGACTCAATTTATAAATTAATAAAGATATAAAATTTAATTATGATAAGTTATTATGCAGTGAATAAATCCTAATTTAAATATTGTGTAAGGACCAAACTCATAATTTGACTCAAAAATTTTCCTTTGCTTGGATAAATAAAAAGTAAGTAGCGATTGAAAGTGAGCATAATTTAATTAAAAAAAAAAAAAAGGCAGAAGAAAGCGAGCATCATTCATTGCGTCCCCGTTGTTGCTGCAAATATTGACCGAACAATTATTTAATAGTATGGTTTATAAGACATCTGTCAAAAAAATTGAGTCCCTCGTTATTAATGAGAATATACATGAAAAAAGTAGTATTACTGAAGTAAAGGTTCGCGACAAATTTTTATGGTATATTAAATGAAATATTTTAATTTTTATATTATAAATTTTATTTTATTTTTAAAATTATAATAAATAAAAAAATAGTTAATAGTATTAAAATTTTTTTAAATATTATTAAAATATTAATATATAATGTGATATAAAATTTTAAATTTTATATAAAAATAAGTTTGAATTTAAGGTTAGGTTCAGGTTTTTTTTAATAAAATTTAAAATTCTATATAATATGATATGCCAGTATTTTATTAACATTTAAACTATTTTTTAACACTGTTAACTATTTTTTTATTTACTATAATTTTAAAAATATAAAGACTAAAATAATAAATTTAATCGTATAAAGATTATAATACTTCATTTATTATTCTAAGAGACTTTTACCTGTTACTAATGAACACAAAAACGTAACAAACTTTTGATTTGTATGAACTAATGCATAGTTCTATATGTAAATAATATATAAAAATAATGAAGTGAAAATATTAAGAAACAAAGGATTTAGAAAATTTTGAAATCGATCATTGATTGCTTTTGTTAGGTCTAATAGATTTATCAGAATCATCATTCATATTTATAAGATCTTGAATTCAATTCATCTAAGTCCAACAATTCAAGGCATTATTAAGAAGGATAAGTGGTCGTCCCTTACTTTTTTAGAGTTCATGTCATCTAATGTTTAAAGATGACATGGGACTTTAACTGCACTGAACAGTAAAATTAAGTCAAGATAAAACCTTTAATCTTAAGACCGTATTTGCCTATCTCTCAAGTGTTTGATAGAAATCGCAGTTCGTCTCTCAAGTTTCCTCAATTATATTGCAATTGATAGCATTTTCAATGAGAATACAATGAACTAGAAGGTATAATGATTCTCTCTCACATATGACAAAATCGAAAATAAGAACAGAGGGAGAGGACTTTTAGGAAAATGAAAAAAATGAATAACTAACCAACAAAACCTGTTTTAGAGAGTTTTTTATTCAAGCTGACAAAAACTGTTTTAGATGGGTTTTAATTCAAAATATGACCCCATTTGAATAATTATAAAACCTGTTTGAGACAATTGTTGGTCGCACAAGAAATGTCATAATTAGATAGCCTTTGGTTGGTTTGGGTTGGGGTTAAAAATTTATTAAATTTTAAGTACAGTTTGCATTTAATAGAAGTTAAGCCTGTTCAATTCAATGTATGTGATACTATTAAGCTTGTGTAGATCATCCTTCACATTAATTTGGGTGCCTTTCGGAGTGTAACTTCACATTCAACCTTAGCTTATATATACATAAATTAGCTAATGTGTTTCCAATATAGGATTCCATATCTAAGTATAAACGCTAACCCATTTTTCCTTTTCCAAATGAACATTTTGAGATTAATTTTTTTTACTATTAATATAAATTGTATAATATAATTATGCATTATGTATCCATATACTATATTCATTTGCGTATTTTTAATCTATAGACACTCGTTCAGTCAACTTACATCAACACCTTACGCCACCAAAAGACATCATCAGCGGAGGCTTAGCTAAGGGTATAGACAGGGTCTTGACCCCTTGGCTTCTCAATTTTTTTTTTTTTTTAAGTTTTTAAAAGTAAAAAACGTTAAAAATTTTAGTTTTCATAACTTGAAGCTTTGATATTACAGGACAAAGTTAAATGGGCAACCATGATCTTCAGCTTTACATGATGCTACTGCAGTGGTAAGTTCCTTTCCTCCCTCTTTCTTGTCATCTGTTTCATTAATAAAATTATTTTTGCTTTTGTTTTACTTGCAAATGAAAATAAAAAAAAAAGGGGAGAAAAATAAATAAATGTACCCAATGTTCTAATTTGTAGTTTTGGGTTACTTACCTGTGTAATTGGTCTTCTGGTTTAGCAGAAGCTTCATGTTTCTTTGTTTTTGTGATGGAAAGCTGTTAAATTTTTAGACGAGATTCGATAACTATTATTTCCTAGCTAAGACTAGTTAAATAATGTTATTATGCCATAACTTTTTTATGTCTAAAATCGGGCTCTACTAGTCACAGTTGTAATAAAGACGATAAGGGTAATCAGTGGCAGAACCAGTCAAATTTTTTGGATCCAATATAAAGATTAAAAAAGTTTAAAATTAATAATTTGAGCTTAATTAACAATTAAAAAATAAATGTATAGTATATTAAAAATTTTAAATTTTTCGTGGAAGAGACAAAGATCAATAATTATGTTTGTCTATACATTTTAATGCATAATATTAAGTTATAAAAAAAACTAAATAAATATAAATTTTATTTTGGGGCCAAGTTAATAGACTACCAGCTTCCTTTGAGGGTAATAATACCCCAATGATTATAACTTAAAATTCCAATCTGAAGGTTTCGTGTTTGAATCTTGAGGAGATGGAATTTGGTTTCGCGTTTCAATCTGAGGGAAATACATGTCTTTTGAGATTTGAAATAACTTTTATGTTTCTGTAATTGAACCATTCTAGTTCCATCTTCTAGATGTCATTAATAATGAATGTGGCTTTGTTATGATCTATTTGCCGTAAGCAAGCGTGTTTATTAATCAGGAATTATCGTGGTTCATCTTTTTTGACTCTCTATGTTTCCAGAGATGGGAAAAAAATGTGGCTATTTTCGGTTTTAGTCTAAGCTGCTTCTTGGTCTAAAGATCATCACAACCATCATCATAAAATGACAATCAGTTCTTGGTGGACTGTTCCTGAATTGAGTACTTGCAGAATGATTATAAATTATTTGATATGTGTTTGAATGAGATTGTAGATTATTGTTAAATATGTTGCTCAGCTAATTTTACTTAGTTTGTATTTGTTTGGAAATAGGCTCGCTTTGGTATCGGGGAAATGCTTAGTGCAGTACATGGTTTCAACGCTGGTATTTTTGGGACTCCTATTTCCTCATAAGATTGCTACTTTTTGCAAGCATATCTTTTATTATTTTCTATTTTCAGGGATCTCCTTTCCTTCAGAATCAGATTAAGGGACCAAAGTGGCTGCCTCTGTTGATAGTTTGTAATGATGGGAAACAACTAAAATCTCACAATGAATAAAAAAACTAAGAGTGAAAAATTTATAAATGTTTAATCTTATTAAATTAGATAATTGGCTAAAAGCTTAGTCTAAATTGTTATTAAGCTCATTTGGTGAGTTAAAAAAAACCACTTAATGAACCAATATTTATTTAATGTCAAAGATGGACATTTGGGCACTTGAGACATAGGAAAGTGTTTTTCATGCCTCAAAGTTTATCTTTTTTTTTTCTAACAGCCTCTTCATAACCGGGCTATGGCTCTTATATGTTCTAAATCGCAATTCCCATCCTTTCATTCTACACGACTATTCCCTTAACAATATATATATATTTTTTGCCCTTTTGCATGGCTGTGGAGTGCTTTTATTTGTGTCTTCTAAAGCTCACTCAATTGTTTGTCGACAGATTCCTCTACTGCTAATGCTTTCATGTGCCAGTGCAGCATTTGCAGGTATAAGCATAACCTTTTACTGTACATATAAAGTAGTTATAAGAGACCTTGGATAACACAGCTTGTTCTAAAACCTTCATTCTTTTATGACTTGAACCTATCTGCTGCAGCCTATAATCAAAAGTGACCAGACGAGGTTTTTAAAAAAGGACCTCATGTTCTTTATTGGAGTCTAATTTAATGAATGTTGTTTCCCTAATGTTTAGCACATCTAAAAAATTAGATAGTTCGAGCAATTTACTTGTGCACTATTTATGGTCGATAATGTTAGAGTTATACGGTGCAGCGCTTTCAAATTGTTCATATTTGTTGCATACTCAGGTTTTTACCGTCTGCTTTGAGTAGTGAAAGAACTGCAGATAATTTTGAGAATAAAAAGGACTTGAATTATCAAAGATTTAGAACGGATAAACATTAATGATAATTTAGAAAAAAAATATTACATTAAAATTTTCATCCTCACCTTCAACAAAAGATAATTCTAATTCCTTTGTCATATGATTGAGATGAACGATAATCATTCAAGTATACTGGTACTCTAATAGTAGTGTAAATCAGATTCTCTTTTATGAATTGCTCTTACACACCCCCTTTTAACCAGCGCAATTCCCTTGGACAGCAAGGCCTTAAGTATAACATTGCAATATTTGATAAGTAATTTAATGTTTATCTATGATTTCTATTTTTTTTTCTCGGATAAGTAGATAAATTTCCTATTACCCAAGAAAGCAGCAAGCTGCTACTAGCTACCTGTCTAATCAATTGAAGAGTTCCAGCAAAAATGAAAGAATTAATGACCTAATCAATTACCAAGTCCACGTTTACATTCTTGATACCATTCAAGCGCATGAGAACTACTCCTTTGATGTGAGCAAACATTCTATCTTCAGTCCACGATTTCTAATGTGCAATCAGATTAATTATTTAGTTTAAAACCTAGATAAGTAGTGGGATGCTTCTGTCAGTCAAAGCACAAGACTGGGCTTACAAGCACATTTCACTTTGTATTGATTGCTAGAGTTAGCATCCAGTATGCGTTCTAATGAATTTTGACCCTAATGTCTGTTTAAATGATCTTTATAGACTATAATTTAACGTTGATATGTGAAATATAGGTTACTTCCAAAGTTTACTCAACTCGCCATGGCTTCCTATTATGCTTGCCTCAAGTGCCTCAAATTATGGAATTTCGCTCCTCACACGACGCATTGAGGATTCTTACACTTCTAGGAGCCAATAAGAGAGGCTCAGATGACTTCTTTCTTGCTGATGTACTTACTAATGATTCTATTTTCATCAGTTCTATAAGCAATATTATACCTATGTGCATAGAACTTTTTGATGAATCTTGTTTTTCAGGGGCTTTTCACTTTATAATTTCTTTCTTTTAAGAGTAACATTTATATATTTTCAAAATATACGATAGTAATAAAATCTTCTTGTTAAGTTTTTTATTTTTATTTTTTGGATTTCGTAGTTGGATATTTTTATGTGAGTTTAGTAATGAAGGGTATGCATACCATACTGACATCTTACCTTGTCAATATTTGCGTATTCATATCATCGACTAAAACAAAAAGTAGAATTCTCTCTTGATATTTTATCAAAGAACTCACTAGATGCCATCACTTCCATTGTATGTTATAACCTACAAGGAGTGAGTATTAGATACAAGTATGTAACTGACACGGACATGTTCTAAGTTTTTTAAAGTTTTTCTATGTATTTGAAGGATTCTTGAAGGATTATACTTTTATATTTATGTCCCAAAATATATCGGATATGAATACTTTAAAAAAAAATAAAGAACTAGAGCAACATAAGCCATATGTTTTGAACTGAAACATAGCTTTTAGATTTGGTTGAATCTATTGCTGATTTTAGCTGTAACTTTGGGTTTTCATAAAAAATGGCTAACACATTTGACCAGATTTTTCATTAGTAAAAATTCAAGGCTGTTGCCATATTGGTGGGATATTTCATGGTTGAGAGATGGTAATGCAATGTCAGGTTCAGTTCTCGCTGGCTGTATCAGTAGAATTTGCTAACCATATTTGTAACTTTCATCCTTTTTCATAGTGGATTCTTTTAAGAAATTTTGCCGAATTTTCCTGCTAAAAATAATGTAGATAAGACACTAAAACTGTTTACAAGTTTAAATCTCTAGTTTTCTGCATCCAAAAGCACTTAAATTTCTGTTGAAATTGTAAACTTATAGTTGATTTTTCACTATGACCTGGGTGCCTTTGAATAAAGTAACTTTCTTTAGTAAAATTGAGAACTATGGGAACTACTGTGAAGAAATCTCTCTAACTATTTTGATGCCAGTTGCCTGGTAGATTGGTTCAAACAGCAATTGGCACAATTAAATGCAGAATTGATGCATGTATAAATGCTAACAGGTCTGGCTATCAAGGCTGCATCCAAGATGCTTGTCGTAAGGTTATAATTTATCAGGGTTGCACAGAGAAAGCTCGTGCATAAGCTTACAAACTAGTCCGAATTTTATAGTAAATGGATATGAAAGCCATGGCTGTTACTTGATTTGAATAGTAGCCAGTAGCCATCTTATATTTATGCATGTAGTTCTTACAGACAACTTAAAGTTACTCGTACCAGGTGCACACCAAAAATTGAAGTAGAATCAGAAGTAAAATTTACTTTTGGCCCCCGCTGCTGCCTGGCGCTCGGCAACAGCGCGTCAGATCAGGTTCAATGAGTTGTCTGGACTTTAGTTTTTTTATAATATTCATGCAATTGACTAACCTTTTTGAGTGAAGTGATGGCAATTTACTAAGTCTTGTTATTATGTTAGGTTTTATTTTATTTTTAAATAAAATGGTTCCTAGAAATATCTTATAGATATAAGGATATCATTATTATTAGGCCCTTGCAATGTCAGCTAGGCCTGCATTTTTCAGTTAATTATTTTTTATATTGATTACTTTGGTTATGTATAGCCCATTTATGCTGATACTCCAGGCTAACTGACTGAAAGTATATGCAATTTATGAATTAGATGCTTTAAATATTGAGTCAAACTCAACCGTTTACAGTTGCAGGAAAACATGGGATCCTAATAATTTATGGTATTTATACCATAGTGAATTTGGGTGTTTAGAAAGCTCAACGTTGAGAAGAAACAAAGCAAAGGCTAGAAAGCAATAATAAGAGATATACAAGTAAGAAGTAATAGGAAATTAAAAGTGTGTTTAAATATAGAGAGATTTTGAAGGATTACTAACGTGTTTTTAGTGGGCACACCTTGTATCTCTTTGCTGGGTTTTCATGTTGCAGTTATATCATATGTTTAGTTCACATATTCCTTTTGACTGAGAATCTTATTCCTTCTCAAAGGGATGAGTAACTTAGAAAAATAAGGTACAATTCTTATAATTAATTAATAAGTCGTGTAAACTTTTACAATTATATTATCTCTCAACATTTATTATCATCTTATCAATTATTTATTTTTATATTATATATCATTTACTATTATTTTACCCGTATATTTTTTACTCACTACAAATTATTTATTATTATGTTATTAATCGGTTACAATTATGTTATCATATACTATTTCTTTCTAATTATTTATCTTTAAATTTTTAAATTTATTAATATATTATCAATCATTTCATAAGTATCTAACTTTTTTAATAACAATTTTTATTTCATAAAATTTTCAACATATAGAGCACGTAAGTTTTGAAAATTAATTATAGGTTAACATGTTAGCATATTTTATAAGATTTTTAATTTGTGCATCATCATGTTAAATAACATGATTTCAAAACTTAGTTTATAATTACACTTTGGTATTATAAAGATGATGAATTGTTATCAATAATTTATTATTATGTTATCAGTCATTTCTACTATATCATATTTACTACAATGCCGTTGGTTATTGTCATATTAGGAATCATTAATTACTATTTATCAATCATTTACTATATATTATTTACCATATACTACTATTTTATGATTATGTATCTTTTAATTATAAATTTACTATTATGTTATCAATCAATTTAATTTATCAATAGCTTGCTAATAATATTAATCATCATTTACTATCATTTTACATTTATTTATATTTATTATTTGTTATTATATTATTCATCAATTCCTAATTATTTAAAAAAATTGAATTAATAATTTTATTTTAAAAAGGTTTGCAATCTAGGAAAATGCAAATTGATATTTTAATTGTGAGCAAACTTGCATTTAAAATCTTAAAGCATAACCATATATTGATGTTATAAAAATGATGACATTTGTGAACATATAAAAATTTTTGTTAAAAGCCTATATAAAATGTTACAATCTTAATGATGAAATTTATAACTATACAATGTTATCAATTATTAACAACTATTTTACTCATCATTTACTATAATATTATTAATATGTCATTATTAATCATTTATTACTATATTATTTATCATTTAATAAACATTTGACATCATTTACTAACAATTTTATTTAAAAGCTTTTAATTTAGAAGCATTTAACATGATGGCCAAATTGTGAATTAACATGTAAGTTGAAATATAATTTTAAAACTTAAAAGTATAATTGCAATATTATGTTATAAAAAATTTGATATGTGTAAATAAGAAAATAATTTATTTTTATTAACAGCTTATGTAATTTTTATATTTATAGTTACGGAATTTACTATTATGTTATATATAATTTATTATTATCCTATTCATCAAATTTTACTGATAATTTTATTTTAATAAAGATTTTTAATCTAAAAAACATGCGACGTAGACTTAATTTTGAGTTAACCTTAGTTATCATAATTTCAAAAAATAAATGTTTAGTAATAGTTGTGCCATAAAAATGACTATTTTGTAAAATTGTAAATTCTTTTATTCTTTATATTAATCAATTATTTTAAATTTTATTATGTATTCATTTACCATTATTTTATCCATCAATTATTAAATGTTCAAAACTTTTTTCTAACAATTTTATTTTTAAAAAAAATTCAACCTAAATTTTAACATATCAGGTTCAAAAATTTTAAAAATATAAATTATTTATCTTCTATTAATAACTTGTAAAAAGTTTTACAATTATAATTACAAAAATTTACTATTACATTACCAATTATTTACTATACATGTTATTAATTATTTACTATCAAGCTATTTTATCAATTATTCACTATCATATTAATAATTATTTATTAATATGTTATTAATAAATACGTACTAAATTATTATTCATTTACTAATATAATAACAATGTTTCTACATGATATTAGTCTTTTACTACAATTTAATTGGTCATATACTATTATATTTTAGATCATTGACTAATATTATATTCATTATTTACTAATTATTTAAATTTTTACAAATAATTTTATTTAGTAAAATTTTCACTTTAAAACTAATCAATTTTATTGCTGCAAAATAATAGTATATATGAATTTATAAGATATTATATAGTTTAATAACTTTTGATATACAAAATTTATAACCTAATATGTTACATTTTTTTACAATTTTTATCTATCATTTAAATATTTCTAACGTATATTATTATATTAAATAATATAATTTTGTTAATTTCAAAATTCTAAAAAGATATTTACATACTTCACTTTTAGCACTTTTGAAATTTATAGTTTTACATACACATATTAAGATATATTGAGAAACTATGCATCTAAGCTATCTTCAATTCCCTAAATGAAATGCACCCTTCACAGGTACAAAACTATGTAGCTAAACCAAGGATGAAATTGGAGGTTAAATCGGTGTAACCGTCTATCATCAGTTCAATTGCTGCATCAGTTAGTTTAATGAAAAATATTTAAATATTAAATAAGAGATAAATATAATAAATAATTAATAAAAATATGTATTTAACTTGATAATATGATATTTAATATAAAATTAAAAAATTATAAGTTAAAATGTCATCATTTATCAAAAAAAAAAAATAATAAAATAATCAAAAAATGATTTTTTATTGGCGTTCTTCTGTTTTTTAATTGTTTCAACTATTGGTTCTTTGCATCACACTAGACTGATTAAACTTGGATTCTCAAGTAAATCGATTTGGTATCCCATTTTTTCAATATTGAGCCAAACAAAGCCTTTGGATTCTCCCACATGGCCTATGAAGTTTGGTGGCATTTATTTCAAAATGCTAAAACCTACATACATATCCCTCTTCCAAGAACTTCCACCTAATAGATAAAGACAATGAAAGTGGGGGTGGCTGCTGGCTCTCCTCAGTTATTTTGTAAGGTTTGCAGTTTGCACCGAATAGGCGCAGGTTAGCATAAGGTGGGCTACTGTATAAACTGTCGACCTCGTTTCCAACCCTTATAGGGGTGTGGGCCGATGTTTCTTAAATTCCACCGCTGTTCACCTCTCTATCTCTGGTATTAAAACAGAAGGGCCATGGACGAACCAAAAAAAAAAAAGTGGTCCTAACGAAATGTGTGTATTCTTCAATTGTCTTTATTGTATATGCCTCTTTTTTAAATCATCCTTCCTCTTCACATGTTCCATCTTTTGCATTTACTTGTGGGTCACCTGATAGTTGGCGTTGATGTTAACACTGTTTAGACTCTGTTTTTAAGGGCTGCCCCTTTGAGTTCTCATTGAAAGCTAAGGGAAAGAATAAAAAGAAGTATTTGGTTAATGGATATTTAACTATTTATAGGCATCTTGATTATTTTATTGTCATTTAAAAAAAATGCATTTCATATATGATGTATTTATTATTTTAAAATGAACGGTCCATTGTATCTTTTTATTGAATTTTTTTGGATTTGAACTCGAAAACTCTTATAATTAATCGTATAAATTAATTAAATTAAATTTTGAGTTCACGAGACTAATTGAGTGGATCATCCAACTTAGAACTAGGGTAAAAAAGTCTTTGTCCCATCCCGTGTTGGTCAGTGAGGTTGCCCTAGCGAAGCTATTATGAAATATATATATATATATATATACATATATATATATATGTATATACACACAGTACTAGTATATTATTTACAGTTTTTTTCAATTTCTGGATATCAGTGAGTTGCAATGTCTTTACGTGCATTTTCTTTCCAAGCATCCCCTTTCATTAATGTTTTGTCCTAATGCCACCATAAATGCCTTATCCTTATTATTGCCCTTTTGATGCTTGTTACCAATCAGCGAACTTGAAGTACCTTGTCAGAGTTGCTATTTTCACTCTAAACATTTGGCTGTGAAGTCTTCCCAAAGTGCATTTAGAATTCATTGGTATTCTTAGTTTTTCTCTACTTAATATTGTTCTTGTATTTTTCTCCACCGAATACTTGTATAAGTTTTATTTTTTTCTTTATTTGGAAAAAGATATATTTGAATTAGAAGTGTTACGAGTCAAGTTAAATTAGATCCAATAGCGTTAAAATTACTTGTCCAAACTTAAATCTAATTCAATCTAAAAGTTTGTTTTACCATTTGAAATATAACAAAATATTTAAAAAATCATTTATATTTACATTTTTTAACAATTAAATTTAAAATTTTATTCATTAAATAATAATCTAGATAAGCTCAATTTTGATTACAAAAATCTTGTTTTAGATTCAGTCCAATTTAATCTAGATTTATTAGACCGAACGGATAATAGATCTATGAACAACTTTAATTTTAATTTTTTTTTTTGAGAAAAAAGATCATGCACCACCATTGAACCAAGTGCTCAAGTGCTTAATATATTTGCTTACCTACATATTATCACTAGAGTAGCATGGTGCTTGAGCTAATGAGATCATGCTGGTGATCAAGCACTGATTAGGTTTAAACATCTTTTAAATAATTGTGTTTCTAAAAATAGTAGGAATTGGTATATTTTCTCCTTTCCAAGATGGGATTTTTGAGAAATGCATTTTCTTGGCAAATGTCAAAAGTTAATCTAATAATGGTGCACATTTAAATATAGATAGATAGTACATAGGTTAGTTAGATTGGAATTAAAAACAAAATCATAGAGGGAGAAAAAAACAGTGGTCACCATCTCATAATTGTCTTATTATAATTACATAATTAGTAGATAACGACTTGTGGACAAAAAATTTATCTTATCTGTTTATAAGGCAGCTGATCTTCCACCTAATTGATACTAAATTTGTAAAGTAAAATTGAAATCAATCATGTCCTATTAGCCATTGCTCTTCTATTTTTTTTAATCTTTAAAGATCTATTAAATCACATTTTTATGACTAAATATCTAGGGTTTCCATAAATGGTGGTAAGCTCTGTACAAAGCTTCTTTGCATCTGTTTTAGTATTCATGTCTTAATTAAGAATTAATACCCTCTTTTGCTTACAAATGGAGGTTTCTTCAATATCTTTACAAAGTTTGTTTGAAGCTCAATTTTTTAGAATTTTTTTGTCATAGTTTTTTTTTCTTGTATATTTAAACCCTTTTAATTGAATTTGCGTTAAGCAAAGTTTTGATATGATGTTAATTAATGATGGGTTATGTTATCTAGTTTTAATAGTAAATATCAAGTATGAATATATGTTTAATATAAGTATATTTAAGTTTTAAATTTATATATATATGGATAATCGTATTTTATTTTTGTGACAAAATCTGTGTTGATATAATTGTTCGATACAGATACGTAAAAAAAATTAATAAATCTGGATAATGCAGATGATGGATACAATATCCGAAAGGGATGCTTAGAATTTTGTTAGGCGTAAATATTCAATCATTGGCCGATCTAAGAGAGCCGTTATGTATGGGACTTGTTTTAATGTTGATGACTTTCTCTTACGAAAATTTCTTAATTATTTCAGCTGTTCCATCGCATAAAATGCACTTAGTTGCCGTTAATTGGAAGCCAGTTAGGTAACATTAGCATTACGCGGTTATAGTACCCTTCCAAAAATAAGAAAAAAACAAGTTTAAAAGAATACATAGACATGGTGATTTAGGATATGTGATTCCTTTTTGAAAACTTTTGAAGATATCTTTGAAAGGGATGCACTTCCTGATTAAATACTGCTTGGAAAATTAGCTATAGCTTCTAGTAGCTACCATAAGCATATTACTGATAGGGTAAATCACACATATATTATATAAATATTTAGGTACATTTTGTGGGATTTTTAGATTAAAAACCAAACAATTCAAGAAAATCTGAACATCGGAACATATGAATTGGTACTACATATCTAAGCAAGCAATTTTACAAGCAAAATAAATATAAGAAAGACAATGGGTGATAGACTTTTCAAACGATATGTGTAAATGAATGACTTGATTGATGACCATCTTTGTTTAATTATGAGAAAAGTTTCAACTTAACAGATGTTTTGAGTAGGTATTGAAGGAGAAAATTAACGCCAATAGCTTGTGCGATCATCAACATCAGGACTCGAAAAACTAGATTTCATCGGTAAGTTAACACTTGATTGAAAGGCCTTCATAGCACACCTTTAGAAATTGCTTCAACAATGGAATTACTTGAATTTATAATAAAATTGACATGCAATCTTTGAATCGTAACTCAAAGCAAAGAAAGCTTCGTCGCAGCTGTTTTGGGGTAAGCTACACTAACATGTTCTGTCATTTTGCTAAATCTATTAGGCAGTATATCTCTTTTATAAGGCAGATAAGACTATTGTGGTTTTCTCAAAATTATTATTAAATTGGGTGATAAATTATTTTAGAAGTTTATATTGATGTATTGACAGTTTATATTATTGGTAAATCATATGATTGCACACCATTAGAAGTTTTCTAAAAATAAATATAAATAATTTTTATTTTTAATGAGTTGATATTATTTGATTTACTAACATTATATAGATTTATATCCTATAAGTGTATTAATTATAAATCCTATCCCAAAGGCTTAAACCAATACGATTGTTGGAATCAACATGCCTTTATACCATTAATCAAAATTTTTGATTTAGCCAAAAAAAAAGTTATAATACGCGCTTCTTGTGTAAATCGAATAAATGATCGATTAATGGATTTGCAAGTGAACCTAAGTATAGAAGAAATGTGCAGGTGGAAGAAAGATTAAAGCAGTAACACACACGAGTAATAAAACACTAGGTGAATAACAATTTTAAAGGAAAAGCAGTTGTTATAATTCAAACTTAAAAAGTCTAAAACTGTGTTAAAATACCAATTATTCCAAAATTTAAATCAATAAAACAAAATTTAATTATTATATTTAGGGTTCAATCATCATTGTTATATATTTTTTTTGTCGTTACTTCAAGTTAGCTTGCTGAAATAAGATCATATATTCCATGCTACAGAATGCTACAAAAGGAGCTGTCTAGGAGGAAATTACGTTAATGTTCATTTTTTTTATGCATTGTCACTCTAATAGTTCAGCTTCGCCATCTAATCATAATTGAATTTATCTCTTACTTTATAAAGTGAAATGCACATAAAATGTTGTTGGGTATTGCAATCATGTCTCCTAGAAAAGTTCCAAAAGTAACAAAAGAATTTCAAATTTTCATCAATGTTTTTCGGTTCTTGTGATGGGATTTTGATTGATATCTTTGTTTTTCCTTTCAACCTTAGCTGGGTTAGTACTGTAATTGAACAACATGCAAATAGCTAGTCAACTTGCTTCCTGTTCAAAAGATCAGCTAAGTGGAATGATATTAGTATTTGTAATATATATATATATATATATATATATGTTGGGCACACTTTTTTTTTCTTGCAAAACGGGTGTGAGACAAAATACAAATCCCAACCTGAAACAGGAGGCAAAATACTAAATTTTATGAAAATATGTATATTTATAATGAATATATATTTAGATTGGATAACCATCTAAATTTAAGTAAAATAGGATATTGCTGCTTGCGGCCATGCCACTATTTCAAACATATTAGAGAGGGGGAAAAAAAAAGGAAGAAGACACAAGGAAACAATAGAGACTCTCAATGAGTTATTATTTTTATTGTTTTTATTAAAGAAAGAAAAACCTTTTCTTTTTTTTTTCCCCGCTGTAATTTTCCTTTGGTAAGAATCTTAAAATTCTACGGCATTTTCACCCATAAAAACTAACCCACCTAACTTCCTTATATCTCTCTCTCTCACTCTCTCTCTCTGTCTCTGTGTGTCTTTTGCAGGCATAAAAGCCAATGTACAAAGGAAAAGGTGAGAAAATAAAGATGGCAGAGACTTTAACTGCCATGTTCCTTCCCTTCTTTGAACTCTTTCTTTTAGACTCTCAGTGCACAACAAAGGACAACTTTGATATGTTTTTAAACCAGTTTTAATAGCCATGAAAGCTATGGATGGGATCTTATACTGTGCTCTAAGAAATCAGATGAAAAACGTATGTGTTATTGCAGATTTTAAAGGCAAAAAGAAGAACTGACCCTTCCCCCTTCTAAGCCCTGACGTTTTTCTTTTCCGCAAAAGAAATTAATCCACTCATCAGTTGACTTTATATGAGCATGTTATGTCCCCCATAGCTTTAAACTCATCTTCTCCTCTTCCATTCGTATGATTTCAAATCAGCATGTGCACAATTTTTTTTTAATATTCATTTATTAGTTGCGTCTTTCAAACATATATAAATATAAATGTGTTGGACTGTCTTTTTTTTTTTTTTTCATAAAGATATTAAGGTGTGGCCTTAAAATTGCCTCAGCTTCGGGTCTGATGATAGGAGGTTCCACCGCATATCTTTATGCCGATCGTCAGACATCATTTAAAGTTAATTTGATTGGCAAACATACTAAACATGAAACCAAAAAAAATAAAATAAAATTCTCTCTCTCTCTCTCTCTCTCTCTCTCTCTCTCTCTTTCTTGCTCTGTTGATATGAATGTGAATATAAATATATGTTATATTGCATTCTGATTCAATACGATTTTCAAGACCAAAAATAAAATGGACACTGTAATAAAATTTGGGCACCATTTTCCTATCCTACACCTAAAATTTCCAGGAAATATGAAGCTTTTTTTTATGGCATTTTCATGCAGCCATATAATAAGGAAAAAAAAATTATTGTTATTATCTCTAATTATGTTACTGAATAAAAGCCCCCGAGACTAGATCTTTTGATCTTTCTCTGTCAAACCCTACCCCTGTTTCAGACAGACAAGCATGTAGATTTATGTACACGTGTGTATCTAGCTGCAGTGTTTGCTCATGTGCTCCTTCACTGATTGATAGCCGGTTCGAAAACAATATTCTTCACACGCGTGAGAAAGTTTCAGAAATATGGAAGACATAGATCGCTACTGTCTAACGTGATCTTTTTAGCTTGAAGGATGGTAGATAAATTTTAATAAATCTTGGAAAAAATAAAAAGAAAGAAGATCAACAAAAAATGGTGAACTTGCTTTTCAAATCCAAATCATTACACATTTTCTTTTTTCTATTATTTTACTTTCAAAAGCAAGATAAAACGTTTCCAAAATGAAATACCCTAATGAAGAGATTGAAAGAGTTTTTTCTTTTGAAGTAGGTTCACTTATCATTTAGCTCTTGCTTTTGAAGTTACACGCCGTAGGCTTCTTCTGAGATTAATGAAGAGTTCATAAATCATTTCATTTATGTATGAAATCATGCTAAAAAGAGTAAAATCCAAGGCGTTAAAAAAAAAAGAAGAAAGAAAGAACAAGTAAAAGATTTGGTATGCTAGGAATTATATATAATCGCCTCATTTTGCACAACAAAGATTTTTTGTTTTCTCTCGTTTTAAATCAAAAGTTATTAGGAAGTTAATTATTACAGATGTAGATCCAAACTCACATGGTCTTGCAGGCTTGGCTTTGATTCATAAACGTACCGACTCTGGGAACTTGAACCGCGACCAACAACAACAACCTGTGAGGGCTTCAACTCATCACCTGCAAAAAAAGGCGAGGGATGCGATGATGAAAGGTTACGGTTGAAATTAGATGAGTTGCTTTGAACCGTAGCAGGGATTCTCCATAACCCCAGTGGGCTGCCATTGATGGGTGGCTGAGAAAACGAGCTATGGTTCCCATAAAACCTACTGCTACTGCTACCACTGGTAATGCAATTGTTCCACGAAGGGTAAGTCATAGCTGGTGTCGGAGCTGAGCCTAGCCTGTAGTTAACTAGCCCATAAATATGAGCATCATTTAAAGAGCTTTGCACCATTGCCGACTGAAGATGAGCTCGTTTCGCATGTTGGCGTTCCCTTTTGTGAGCGTTTTGGTGACCACCCAAAGCCTGGGAAGTCGGGAAGTTCCTACAACAATAGTGACACTCAAATCGTCTGCCGTTATCTCCATTCTCGTTCTCCTTGGTTGTGTCTTCGTTGTTCTCGGCTGACTCCGACACGTTGCTGCCGACCATAGCTGATGAGTCACCACCGAATTCTTTCCCAAATAAACGAAGAATACCCTTTTCTTTGATTGGTGCAGGACGGGTAAAGGGAAGCTGAGAGAAGGATTCGACGTTCATGAAGTCGTGAGTTTCCCTTTCATTCTTCTCCATGAAGAAGAGAAATTAACAAAGACAAAGGCGCTGTGAGAAGTTTTAATTTCTGGGGAGAGAGACAGAGAGTTGAAATGATTGAGGGAGGGAGAGAGATAAGTTCCGGAGGGAAGGTAGCTAAGACAAGTGGGGGAAAAGTGGGGCCTCTATAAAGAGGGGATGGAAGAGTGAAGTCCAAATACGAACGGGGGGTGACCCACTGCCATAGGCAACATGGCCATGATCTGAGAGTGAGGGGCAGACAAGGAAGGCCACAAGTTCTGGTCAGATGAGAGTGTCTTTGGCAGTTTGGGTTGTCAAAGTACTAACCCTTCGCTTCCTTTCGCTTAATTTTCATTTTTTTTTTTGGTTTGTTTGGAAAGTTTTTCTGCCACACCTCCTCCTAAGATCTTGAATATTTATGTTTATGACCCCCACCCACACCAGCTTTTTTTTTTTTTTTTTCCATTTTTATTTTATTCTTTGGAGGAGAGGAATGTAGACTTATATAACCAGAAGATATTCATTAAGGAAATTTTTTTTTCAAATAATGATAGCTAAATATAAATCTATAAGGTTAGTGAATTGGAT
>JBBYHO010504889.1:0-21757 GCA_038382025.1 Adansonia gregorii | reverse complement strand
TCTAAATTCATAATCTGATATGTGTTTTAATCTTTCCTTATGCAAAGAAATGAGTTAAAATCGAGTTTTGGATTAATAGTGGATGAGTCAAAAATGCCCGGACCGTAAAAATGGCCTGCATGTATAATGTATCGATACATTGCATAATGTATCGATACATTTGGTCTAAAAACCTTGTGTGTATTGATACAATGAACATTGTATCGATACAATGATCAATGTATCGATACAATGAACCATTATATCGATACTATAAACCACTGTGTCATTACATGTTGATATGTATCGATACATGTTGCATTCCTTTACAGAATGCATGTTTTGGTCCTAGCATGGTCTAGTATTGATACATAAGGTCCTATATCGATATAGAGGCTATGTTTCCTTACATCTACATGTTGTATTGATACAAATGAGGGCATTGCAAATTTTTGGTGCGTTGGAGCATTGAATCGATACATTCAAGTAAAATTATGAATTTTCTCATATCTTTTGTCCCCGAATACCTTGAACTACATCATTTGATGCCACATCTTTGCATTTACCTTTGATATGATCCCTAGGCCTTTTTGACATCCTCAAAATACTTTTTCATCGGGCGACAGCAATCATCACCCCCTCTTACATCCATGTTCCAGATTGCTAAAAATTAGCCCGGATAAAATAAGGTGTCTACACCTTTAAATCAATTTTGGATAAATTCTTGAAGGTTGACAACACGATGCTATCCCTTGTTTTCAACATTTATTAAAGTTAATGGATTTTCTTAAATGGATTTTCTTAAATCACCTTTTCGAGACATTTGAATGCCTTGGAATGAGTTGGATTAACTCATTAATGAAGTCATATGTAACTATATAAGTCCCACTATGCTCGAATCAAGGCCTAAACACTTTCCAAAATTAATTTTATCTTTTATTTAAATTATCAATTTTAGTTAAAATTTACATTTTTAGCAAAAATATCCAAAAGCATTGTAATTTTCAAAAATTACTCAAAATTTCCTCTATGAGGATACTCCAACCTTACTTTTTGAAGGGATACCCTAACCCTTTTTTTTTCAAAAAATCATCCAAAAGTCCAAAATTTTCTCTTTTTTGGACCACTTGAAATTTTTAACCAAAACCTCAGTTTTCATGCCTTATGCGACCAATGAATTAAAACATATCTTAAAATCGTCATTTTGGTTATTTATCAATAACCGATGGCAATTACACGACACATCTGAACTGTCTCCCCTTGCTTTGCTTTATGTAATTTATTTATTTTTGCAATATTTATTATATTTCCTCTTTTGTGTGATAATTCTGCATTTATGTTTTTAAAAAAAAATTCCAAAAACTCAAGGCAATGTTCTATGCTACTATCCTTCGAGTGCTCGATGTAGAATATCCTTTTCAATTAGGCCAAAAATTTTTTTGTCAAAAGCTCTATGTTTTTCCTTCTTGGGCTGCATAGAGAGATGCAAATCTATTACAAAAACCCAGATTTAATAGTTTTAAAATTGCATCACAACAAGGGAATTACATTATTAGTTTAAGCCTTGCAAGCTAATCGTTGTGGCTTGTAAGGCATTAGCATTTAGTGATTTCATATAATCAAACATTATATTTAATTAATATTATAAATGTATTTCTTTATCCATAAGAATTAACTGTATAATTGCTATAAATATCATATGTAGTTAAGCCCATGAAACATATTGGCATTACAAGGGACTAATAAAAAGTTACAATTATGAAATCCTCGTGCATCAAAGTCATGTTTCTAAAATATTCTTGATCATAGTATTGTCAGCACAGGACATTGACAATGCACAAAGACTTGTATATGTAGGCCTCTATGCATAGGATGCATGCAACTGATCTCATAAGTTGATGTATAGTGATACTAGAGGACATCATAAGGGTGCTTGTTATGGTAACAAGTTGAACATGACCTACTATGAGAGTTTTATTTGGCATTTCACTCAAGTGTCTGTGGAAATACTCTCATGTATTAGTAGTGTCAGCGATCCTTAGACTTATGGCATTAAGTCATTTTGTATGAGGAGAATCATGCTTTGATTCCATCAAGAACGAGTCCACAATAAAGGGATGCTAATGGTGTGATGGTTTTGAGTATGGCATGAATCATATGGTAGGTGAATGAGTGATCTAAAGAGGATTCATCACCTCAAGTGTGATGAGGGGACATATCTTTAATGCACTTGCCTTATGTTAACTTAAATTCCTTGGCCAAGGCAATATTGATTACAGAGTTAACACATAGGAGTTGCATACTAATAAGATAAAGATAGACATTGAACCATGCTTTTGTTAATTTCAAGATATATGCTGAAAAGTTATTTATTATACTGAGATACTAAACATTGAAGGGCTTGTCAAAACTATATTGATATTCTCTGTCATTGGGTGGCATGATGCATTGCTAGATGCCAATCATGGTCTATAAATATAAAATATTCTTAAATAGGCAATTTTATATTTATTGCCAAAATGATGGGGGCCTAATGGGTTAGACCCATAAGGGTAATTAGTAGAAATTAAATTGATACTAGGTTTATATGCCTTAACACAAGTAATGGTTACTTAGGCCTAATTTGAATAAGCTAATATAGGCTAAGGGCAAAATTATAATTTCTTAAAAATTAGAATGCTAAACCCAAGGCTATATAAACCCATGTTTGTTGTCCCTCATAGCTAATAAGAGTCTTTGAAAATCGACTAAGAGAACTAAGAAAACCTAATTTGCGATTTACCTTTAAAACCTAAAAAGTTAGTGTGCTTTCTTGAAAGAGAAAATTTGTTTTCTTCTTTGGTTTTTGATTATTGAATTAAGGTTTTCTAAGTGCACAGAAGGTTTATTAAAATGCAAGTTGCTAGCCTGACAAGACAACAAAGTCTCTTCCTTATTGAAGGTTTTTCAAGTCATTTGTGTTGATAATCGTTAAGGGCTGGATGCTTGGACAGCTTTGGTTTATGACAAAACAGGCTCAATGTTTTCATGTAATTGGGTCATGGAATTACTAAAACTCTTCTTAAGATTGAGGTATGGTTGAATCTTGCTTTTATTGATCTTAAAGATTTATCAAATCATGCAAGATGATCCTATTTAGGGAGTTGTATTATCTTTATTGTTAGATTTCTGCTCTCATGTTTATAAGATATTTTATAAATTTTTATAATAGAATTACTTGTTGTTCCAAGATTTCCTACATACGTATGAATAATGACTATATATAAAAATTGAGAAAAACAAAAACAACTTATGGCTAGATGGTATTGATTTAACATGTCATGGGGTGCTAATCCTTCCTTATAGGTAACCAACTCTTGGATGCTTTTAATTGAACTCTGGAAGGCACAAACCACAAAATCAATATTTTAAGTTTCGTAACTCAAAAATACCAGTTTTGATAGGTATTCAGCCATGTCTAAAAGTGGTGATCTAAGACCAGTTGGACGGGTGATTCATTTGACAATCTTCACCACTCTCATTATGAAAAACATATTCTTCTCACCCTCTCAGGCTAACAAAATTTTGAAATAAAGGATTTACCTTTTTAAGTCATGAGGTCCATCCGAGCGATTAGGTAAGGGTACATTGCGACAAATATAATTATTGATCTATCAAGAATTCAACTTATCCTTTTATCTTATCCAGCACCAAATCCTATACTTAGTTATTAATGTAACTTATTACTATCCTTTAAACTTTAAAACTAACAAATGCTACAATAAGGTAGGGTTCCCATCACCAATGACTATTTTAATGGTAGTTTTATTCCTATTTTAGCAATAGTATCTTTTACCATATCCATTGAAAACCTTTTGTCAATGGGTTTACTAAATTGTTACTTGACCTACCATAGATGATGGTGATTATACCATCTCTAATTAATTATTTTATATACTCTTGCTCCAGCTAATGTGTCTAGACTTCTAATTATAAACCTTGTTATAGGCTCAAGGCATGGTAAGTTCACAATCACAAAATATGGAAATGGCTAAAATAAGTTGTTGCCATAATTTAATATCTAGTAATAGATTTAGCCATTCTACTTCTTTTCCAATAGCAATCAAAGTTATAAATTTAGCCTCTATTATTGAATAAAGATGCAATGTTTCTTTTTAGAAGCCCAACTAATAACACTATCACTTATTATAAAAAATCCAATTTGAAGTTAATTTTTTGTCATTAAGATTTGTGATCTAACTTGCATGTGAATACCCTATTAGTACAACAAAATGATCACTATATAATAAGCTCAAGTTTATGGTTTTCTTTAAATAACCATAAATCTTGAAAATGTTTTCCAACGGTCTATATTAGATGTATTTGTAAACCTTGACAATTTTCCTATAGTAAATGCAATATCTAATCTTGAGCAATGCATTACATACATTACAGTCCTTATAGCACTAACACATTTTAATTATGCTATTGCCTTTCCAAAATTCTCACTTAACTTGAAGTTAGGATCATATGGAGTATTGAAATCCTTAAACTTGAGATGTTCAAATTCTCTAATATTTTCTTGAGATAACGAGATTAGCTTTGCACAAAGCCTTCATTATGCCTTTGCCCTTTGATACTTTAAATAGTATCTACTTTATTTAGATCTTTCATTTTAAATTTTGAAGTTAGATACTCCTTGGCTTCATGAACTCCTTTCAAGTTTTTTCTAAAACTTAATAAGTCATCCATAAAAAAATAAATAATCACTTTATAATTTTTTATAAATTTGAAATAAATGCACTTATCAGCATTATTAGGTATGAAACCATTTGACAAAATTATTGAGTCAAATTTTACATACCACTATTTAAGCGCTTGTTTTAAGTCATATAATGACCTAATTAGTTTACAAACTTTTTTTTTTTCATTTCTGTGCAACACATAACCTTTTGATTATTCTAAATGAGCTTTTTTATTAAGCTCACCATTCAGAAAAGTTATCTTAACATCCATTTGATGCATGCAACTAATAAATAGATGTTGTAAACACTTATTTTTGTCCAGTCAGCAAAATGATCTCCTTAAAGAATAATAGCCATAAAAGATGCCAGTTACCTATGTCCTAAAGCCATCAACGATGCCCAAGGGCCAGATTAAATAGGTAAGGATGACTAGGAAACAAAAACGAGGAATTTCATGTGAAATATGCCTTAAGTATTGATACCCTGCCCTCATGTATTGATACTTGGACCTCTAATGGTCAAATTTTTAAAAATAAAGGTAAGCATTTTCAAATAATCTCAGATTTGCACCTATTATTGTTCAAATATTCAAAATTAGTTCTTATCTAGATTGTGAAATTTGTTAAAGCATTATTGGATTAATTAAGGATTGCTTTACTTGCAACTAACACTTTGTTACAACAAATATTCTCTTGTATGTCTCTAATCTCATGAACACAATCCATAACAATAAATTCTTTGAAACTAAATAATCATCATTACTTATAATCGCTTCATGATGAGTCTCAAACTATGACTCTGATACCACCTCTAGGAAATTTTCAAGAAGAAACTATTCACATCGAGATCCACATTGAATTAACTCATACACATAAGAGACAACATGTAACATGGCTTAGCCTCAATTGCCTACATCCATGGATGAAAAAGAAAAAACCACTATAAACATAAATATTACAAAAAGTACAAAACACCCAATAAACAACAACTAAAGTCAAGCCTTGAAACAAACCCAGTTTCTGTACTCCATAGTGTTAAGCACATGGAATATCCTTTATCCCATTAACCCAACGTTTTACCAAACTCTTTCACGTGTACCTAAAAATCTTCTCACATTAAAATCCCATAGGGATTATATCTCTCTTATAATTTTAATGGTTAATACTTACTTTATATTTATAAAGTCTATATTTGATTCTAAAAAAATCTTATCAACTAAGATTTTTTTCTATTACAAATATTTACTTTTTAAATAAACGTAACTACAAAGAAATTTCAAATTAATAAAATTTCACAAGAATCTAAACTGATACCAAATTAGAATTTGGGTCAAATTTCTAATATATATGTTGTGTAGTTCATTCTTTTATTTTTGTATATAAACATATACAATGTTTGAACTTTAAGGCCTTCAAATAGTTTGTTGAATTTAAGTAAAAGTATTCTCCATTAATACTTGTTGAATAAAATCAATTTATTCCTTATTAATTTTATGTAAGAAAATCACTTGAGTTCCAAAATTAATTTAACTTTTGTATAAAAGAAATCAATTTATCATTCATTACTGGTCCATACATTTATATGAAGATTAGTTGCATTCCACGTTTATCGACTTTATGTAAAAGTACATAGTCAACCATGTGACATTAAATGATCATTATATATAATGCAAAGACTACTAATTTTTTGCAAAACTTATTTTGTTTTTTTTTTTTTTTTTGTGGGAGTAAAGTAAACCAAAAAGATTGTGGATAATCATGGTGTATGAAGATTGTTTGCCTTCCAAATTTACCCATTTTTTAAAAAAGGTCTATAGTCGACAATATTTCATTTAAATAATCATTTAAAATAATGCAATGATTACTAATATTTTGCTTGGAAGTAAAATAACTCATTTTTTTCTTTAAGAGTAAAGTAAAACACAAAAATTATGGATAATGAAGGTAACAATATTTGTTCACTAGAATGTAGTTAAGGAACAAAATAAGCTATAAATTAATCCTCTAATTTGCTTTAAGAAAATTAGTTGACAATCATGCAAGCAATATTAATTTACTTCAACAAAATCAATTGACAATCATGCGATCAATATTAATTAATAGTAAAACACAAGAAATCTTCCTTGCATCGCTATGAAGTTTTTAATATTTATACATATGAATTAAATAAATAGTTTCAAAATTTAATTAAGTTCATCATATTAAATAACCATCATTTATGTGAATAGTTTCTTAAGTAAATGAATTCAGAATTAAAATTGAACTAATATACAAAATATGCAAAACGAGATGAAGTAAGGCTAGACACAAATATAATATGAGAAAATAATTAAAACGCAATGCAAAATAAAAAATAATATGAACATGGCACGAATATAGGAATGTGCAAAATCTATATTAAATAATTATTAACTTGCCAAAAATTATATAAATTTATACTACTTGAATACATAAAAAATAACATGAACATTTAGGAACACACAAAATTTTCACTATATCGTTCACTATAACAAATTTTAGAATATATGTCATGAATGAAGACACGATATGTACATAAAATAAACACAAATCTTTCTCTAAATTGAATCACAACAGCAAATTATGCCAAATATAAGATGAAATGAGATATGATATGAACACAATGCAGGAAAAATAATTAAAATGCAACATAAAAAACATAGACACAAAAAATATACGAACTTATCAAAATATACATGATACTAATTATTAACACATAAAAATTTATATAAATTTATACTACCAAGAGACACAAAAAATAAGATGAAAAATCAATAGTTCACGAACATAATTTTTTTTCTAAATTGAACCACTTTACAAATTATGCAAAGCATGTCATGAATTGAGGCAAAGCATGAACACATATGAAAATAGAAAATTTTCTCTAAATTGACAAAAACACGAACCATGCAAAATATAAAATGAATTAAGACATGACACAAATATAACATATATAAAAAAATTAAAACATAACACGAAAAAAATAATACGAATATGACACAAATATACGAATATATTAAAATAAAAATAAATGAATAATTAATATTTAAAAATTTATATAAACTTATAATACTTTAAATATCTGAACTGAATAACACTAACAAGACATAAAAAAATTAATTAAAACATAATATAAAAATAACGTGAATATGATAGGAATATATTAACATGTCCAAATATATAAAAATGAATAATTGACATGTCAAAATTTATATAAATTTATAATATTTTAAATATAAAAACATAATATAAATACAAAAATACAAAATTTTCTCTTTCACTTTCTTTCCTTTTTCTTTCTTTCTTTCTTTCCTTTGCTTTCTTACCCTTTCATTTCCTTTTTCTCTTTCCATTTTGTTGACCCCAAAAAAAAAGTGTTAGCCACATATCAATTTATGTAGTTTAGTTTAATATATATATATATATGTGCTAGATTTTAATAGAACTTTTACATTTAATATATTACGTTTATAGGTCTGCTCAATTGATGTATAATATAGGTGTTCATTGGTCCTATTAAGGCCTAAAATTTTTTTGAATTTTTTGCCTAAGTCCAAATTTGGCTTGGTCTATTTTACTGTACAAAAAAAATTTAAATATTATATTTAGATTAATATTTATATCTTTTTATAATTAAATTTGAATAAAAATAACTTTCATTTATTCAACAATGATTTGAATTGGGTCTATCGAGCAGGGCTAGCTGCCCAACCTTTAAATAAGTTTATTATAGGTATCAATTAAGGATTATTTACTTACCATTTTGGCAAAGCTTTTGTATTTAATACAGTATTTTTATTGAATTCAAAATAATGTATTAAGGACACTTTTTTTTTTTGTATATATATCACTTTAACCAGTGCCACTAAGCAATGATCAATATTTCTTTAGGGTAGCATTTGGCACTTTCCCATGTTAATATTTCAATGGAATGTGATTCATAAAAAAGTAAGATTACAATGTTTGGTATATAAGAGAAACTATTGATTAAAAATCCTGAGAAAGTTACATTGTTATGTTTAGTTCATTAAATACTTTACTAGAAATATGGAGGTAATTTTCAAAATAACCATCGTAAAATAGAATTCAAATTTTATTATTTTTAATATTTTTCAAAGATATTTATTATTAATAAAAATTTCATTTAATCGGTTAAAAATAACATAATACATTTACCTTAAATTTAATATATGACTAAATTGAAAATTAGTTTCAAATATTTAATAGGTATTTGAATTAGAATGTAATTTGATTAAAATATTTTTAAAATTAATTAAATTTTCATGTTTTTGTAGTTAGTAAAAATATTAGGTAAAAAAATTTAGTTACTAAATTTAAAAAATGAATGAAGGTAAATTTGTTTTGAAGCTTTTTTTTTTTTTTTTAACTTTCTAACTACATAGGAAAGTTACTTTCCTATATTTCTTCATGGCAATCATATTCCCATAATTGTGGAAAAGTAATTCTCAAAGGAAAGTAATATTTTTAGTAAAGTGAATATTGTTTTGCATACCAAACATGAAAATTTAATTAGTGAGAATATGATTCGAAAGATTATGTTAACTTTCCATCATACCAAATGCTCTCCAATTTTATTAAATTAAAAAAAATACATTGATTACATTTTTTTTATAAATATCACTTTAATTAGTGCCTAGTATAGTGATTAGTGATAGTCAACATTTTCGAATTTAATTAACTTTGAAATTTATTTCTTTATTACCAAGATTTGAAATTAATTCTCTTACATTGTTTTGTAATTAATTAGCATGAGTAAAATTCACCTGTAATAAACAAGCTATTAGTAAGGTTTTATTTTCATCCATGACCTTTAAAGATCATATTTATCATTGACAATCTTTACTAATATTTCCTTTTCATTGATGACTTTTAAAAGTTTTATTTTATTCACACATAACTTTTAAAAATTGTATTTACTATCTATAATCTTTTAAAAAAACTTTTATAATTCATCCATTTTTAAGTCAAAGTAAAAAAAATAATAATAACAAAATACCTATTGAGTGACATAACAAAGTTCATGTACTAATTTTTATTAGCTTTATGTTTATCATTCCTTTTTTTGTGTTTTTGAAAAAAAATATATATATATATATATTATCCATATACTTTATATTTAATGTACTTAATTTTGCTAAAATAAAACTTATTTTTTTAAAGACTTAATTGAAACTTAATTATCAATTTTTTAAAATCAATATTTACAATCAATTTTTCAAATTATTAAAAAAACACATTTATTTTTTATTTTTCTCTCAAATATCTTTATTTTTTTAAATAAATATGAATTTTATTCTAAAAAATATGTTATATACATCAAAAAAATATTTTTTTCAAAAATATTTTTAAAAAAATTATATTATTTGATGCTTTTAATATTAATTTTTGCATTTAATTTTTCAACTTTTTTAAATTATTAGTATCTTTTTTATTTTTCACATAAAAATGACTTTTATTCAAACAAAATAATTTTATTATTTTTTCAAACACAAATAATTGACATTATAATGCTAATTTTTTATGGACCTTTACACGTGTGCGTCTTGTCACGAGACTTAACAATTAAAACTTATCTGACTATTTTCTGACTTTTTAACTTTAAGTAATAGATGGATGGATGGTAAAATCTTTTGAAAGACTGTTGATATTAGAATAGTAAAATTTTAAAAGTTATAGATGAAAATGTATTAGTGATCAAAGGTCGAAGATGAGAAGTGTAATTTTTAGATATAATAGATAAAAATAAAATATTAATAGAGGTCATGGATGGATAGATGGATAATATAACTTTTATAAGTTATGGATAAAAATAAAATATAGATAAAAAGTTAGGAATCACCAACAAATTTTGGTGAAAAGAAATTCATGCTCATTCTTTAATCAAACAATGAATATAATATTTATTAAAAAAATTCAGGGGAGATACTTTTTTACAAAGTCATATACCAATTTTTATGTTTTTAGTATCCAAAATAAAGACAAAATCATTCTTGATTTCACATTCCTTGCTAATATTTTATTAAATTTTTTCTTTTAATTTTATCAACCAATTTGATATCACTTCAGAAGCATTACTAATAACTAGAATAAGATAAAATATATGTCTTTTGCAAAACAAATATTTTAATAGAAAAATAAGTTAAAATTAAAAATTAAAAAAGTAATTTTTAAGTAAATACTTTTTTAGTGGTTAGGTACTTTTTCAAACTAAAAGCAAGGAATAAAAAATCAAATTGGACGATGGTTCAACTATCATAGCATATAAATTAAAATAATAAAATAATAAAAATAATTAAGAAAATTTAAAAATTTTGAAAAAATAGAAAAAATCAGAAAAAATTAGAAAAATTTTAAAATTTTTAAAAATAAATAATATAAATAAAAGAAAATGGATTAAAAATTTGGTTTAAAAAAATGGATTTAGTTAAAAAATGGGCTAAAGAAACTACGATTTAAAAATAGGTAAAAAAAACTCAAAAATAAAATTGGGTTTGAGTTTAAGAAAACCTAAATCTAGTTTTAATGTTTTATTGTTTTTTTGGTTTTCGCTTCCCACTTTTTTGGTAGTTCTCAACTGTTCATAAAATTTTCAATTTCTTATATGTTAAGGTGGGAAAATAAACTCAAACTTAAAAACTTGCTTAAGAAAAATCTAAGCCCAAATCCAAATCCTATTTGACCAAAAAGTTAATGGCTTGAACTCTAAAAAACTTGAACCTAAAATGGTTTGAACCTGAAATGGTCTAAACCCGAAAGAACCCGAACCTGAGCCTAACTCGAATCCAAATTTAATACTTAAAAAGTGATGAAAGTATAATTGAATAATTTTTTATAAAGCAAAAAAAATTTAAATATCAATTTTATTTTAATATTTTTTTAACAATTTAATTAAATATTAAAAAACTTAATTTATATTTTATATAGGATGAAATAAAATTTTATCAAAAAGTAAATCATATCATGAGCTTTGAAAAATAAGATATATCATCCATTTATCACATTTTCTTTAATTTAGTTAGTTAAATTTATTAAATATTGAGAGTTTATTACGTTAGTAGTAAAAATTTAAGTACTTTTTTAAATCTTATTTTTATTTTATTGTTTTTATTTCAAGTAATGATAATTAGAGTATGATAATAATATAATAAAATAATAAAGTGAATTAAAAAATATAAAAGTTATAACAGATAATACCATATCAGAAATGAAAATAAAAATCATATGTTAGACTTAGACCGGCAACTAGACCTGTTTATAGGCCGAATAGCTTGCCCAGCCCGATAAACCTAACCTAATTGGGCTTAAGTCTTAGATTTTAAGTTTTAGGCCGACCTGACCCGAAATAATTTTTTTAATAAAAATAATATATTTTTATTTAAATTTAATTATAAAATATATAAATATTAATATAAAAATAATTTTTTAATATTATGAACAGTGACTTGGATTAAATGTGTGGGCCAAGCCAAATTCGACATGAGCTTAGAATTTAAAATTTTTTCGTACTGCAGCTTGGCCCATGACAAAAACTCAGATTTTTTTCGGGCTGGGCCAAATTCGAGCTTGGGCTTAAAGTTCAAAAATATGTAAAAGTGATTAACATAAAATAAAAAATGATGTAAAACATACTCGAACTGAAACTCAAAGAAATCTAACATCAAATAAGCCCGAACTCGAATAAGTCTGAACCTAAAAAAATCCAAACCCAAAAAAAATTGAATCCAAATCAACTTGAATATGAAAAAAATTTAAACCTAAGATGGCTTGATTAGAACCTATCTAATTGCTACCGCTACTTATATGTTATTGAAAAGCTAAACCTATTGGTCCTCAGTTGAACCGATTGATCCGATCTATTTTTATTAATGATTAAAAGATTAAAATACTCAAATTTATTTATATTATAATTTAGGTTATATATAATTTTTTAATTAAATTGATTTTACACGATATTAACTCAAGCACGTTATAATAGCATAAATATAATGTTTATATTTTATAATTTAATCATTAAATTAACAAATTTAAATTTTTATCATTTTTTTTGCAAAGTCAAGTCTAATAAAAAAATAAAAAAGTTTCAAATATTTTAACCCAAAAAAAAAGAGAGTTGATAGGAAAAAGAAAACCAAAAATTAACATAAAAGCAACGTGAAGAAGCGGCAATGGGTGAAAAAGAGACACGCAGCAGCCGCTTTTGCCTCTCCTCTGGTCTCTTGACTCTCAAGTCCCACCTCAACCCTGAAGCCCTCAACTCAACTGCGTCCCCTCCTCTCGTTACACTTTACAGTTTATAGGATTATTTATTTCCTACCCTTCATTTTCTAATACTACAACCCAAAAAATATTATTGTATATTATAAATCACCTGATCACAGTTTATAAACTTAAAGCAAATTTAACATTTTGTTTTTATAAAGTATAATAATAATAATAAAATTATTAAATAAGTAGAAAAGAAGATAGTAAGAATTGGAAGAAGAAAGGCTTTCAACTCTCAACCCCAGGTAAGTCATGGATTCTTTTGTTGTGCCGGAATATCAGCCCTCTTTTGTTGGTATTTCTCATGCTTTGTTCCCACCATCATCATCATATTTCTCCCTCCCTCTCCCTTCTCTATCTTCTTCCTTTCACATCTGTTTTCTTTTCTTCAAAGAAATTTTTGGTTTATTTTTTTCTTACTGCAATTTTTGTTCTAATTGGTGTTTTTTTTTTTTTTTTTTGAATAGGAAGTTTGTCTTTTTTGGTTCCGGGCTTCAAAAGTTGAGGTTTCGATGGTAATGTGGGTGTCCTGCTGATTGCTCTCCTATTATTCTGCTCTTGTTGCCATGGATTCCTTTTTTGAGGGTAATTTTTTTCCTCTTCTTTCTCATATGTAATTTCTTTTTTTTTATTATTATTTTTTTTGAGTGTTGTGCAATCTGGGTATCGAATATATTGTTTTGCTTTCGTTTTTTTTTTTGGGTTTATTGAAGGTCTTAAAGGTTAGATCTTTCAAGCGACTCGCAGTTTGCATGATGGTCAAATTGCTTCATTTTTTTGGGGTTATTTCTCGGTTTTCTGCTGCTGGGTGTTAATTAGAGTTATTGGGTTTCTCTGAACATCAGTAAAGAAATTTTTTGCCTTGAATTTATTTTTCCGTTAGATGATTCTGTCTTTTTCTGGAAATATCTGAAAAAATTTGAGATCATCTTGTATTCTGATATATTGTTTTCTTACAAATTTATTGTGGTGTGTGAATTTGGCCGTTAATTTGCTGTATTTGCTTTCATTAGGGATAATGCCAGTGGTGTCTTTTCTTGCATCATCATCATTATTATTATATCAGTGCATTATATAGATGTATATGTGGAAGAACTAACATTAGGTTATGTCTCGTTTTCATATTTAATGACCACATTAAATAACCTTATGTGACAACCCTGATGAAAGAGAAGAACCAGAGATTTTAAAAAGTCAAATGGCATTGTGTTCAATCCTTTACTTGAGATGGCTATGATGTGTACCTATATCCGATGATATTGAATTGTCCCGTAAACAATTGTTGGCATTTGATGTAGTTGGAATGTCCTTTCTAATGTAAGCCAACTATTACTTTTTCAGTTTTGGAATAGAGTGGATCGGAATAGACATAGATTAATTAAGTTATTAGGACATATCTACTAGAGCTTCTTGAATAACTCTCATAATTGTTTAAGTAACAGTAGTTACCTAACAGCAATTCAGGAGTATTACCCAGTTCAGTTTCTTATTTGTATGCATATCAAGTGCATGGGGTGAAAGCCAACATCGGTATTCCTAGTTTCAGAATGATTCACTGAAGGGTATTGTTGATTTTTGGATTTGTGGGAGGTTTTAACTGTTTTCTTTTTCTCATCTTTACGGTGTGTTTTTCTTTTTTTTCCTATAAATAATTTTGTAAATATCTTGCTTAAAATTTCCAACATCTTGCTAAGTTGATAGAAGTATTAGAAGTATTAGGATTTCTTGTTCGTCTGGGTACCTTCTCACGCTTCCACTTGTTAACTTGCAATTTTCTGTTCCCTTGGCTATAGGAGTCACACTTGATCCATCAAAATGTAGTAAATTGAGTATGGATGAAAAGAGAGAACTTGTCTATGAATTATCAAAGAGGACAAATAGGGCCTCTGAAATGCTACAATCATGGAGTCGTCAGGAGATCTTACAGATTCTATGTGCAGAGATGGGGAAGGAAAGGAAATATACTGGCTTGACTAAGCTGAAAATCATAGAAAACCTTTTGAAAATTATAGCTGAAAAGAATTCTGGGAATCATGAAGGTGTAACAGATCCAGAATCGCAATCTTACCCAACAAGTGGCCAGAGAACATCCAAAAGGCAGAAGAAAGCTGATCATCATTCCCGACTACCTGTTTCGGTGAATGATCTTCCAATCAATGATGGTAGCTATGACATGTGTAGTGCTATTTATTGCAAAAACTCCGCTTGCAAAGCTATCTTGAGACAAGAAGATCCATTTTGCAAGAGGTGTTCCTGCTGCATCTGTTATAAGTTTGATGACAACAAGGATCCTAGCCTATGGTTAATTTGCAGCTCAGAGCCTCCTTTTCTGGGCAATTCTTGTGGGATGACATATCATCTTGAGTGTGCTTTGAAGCATGAAAAGTCTGGTATTGGAAAAGATAAACAACATACTAGACTTGATGGGAGCTTTTCTTGTGTAGCATGTGGGAAAGTGAATGATTTGCTCGGGTAAATACTCCTAGATGTGCTCTCTCTCTCTCTCTCTCTCTCTCTGTGTATATATATATATATATATATATATATAATATTTTGTTTTTCTGTGTTTGTGTTTTGTCTGTGTGTGTCTTTTCTTTAGATACTGTTCAATGAATTTGGGTTGTTTTTTATCTTCTTTATCATTTGTTTTTCTATACTGCTGAGGTGCTTTGCAGATCGTTTGGTCATTGGAAATTATGATATTTATCAACAACCATAAACGGTTGCACTGTTTTTTGCTAGTACTTAGTTTAAAGAATATCCAAAATTTATCTCTTTGACTGTTTCGATTTTGTCACTTTTGTTTGTGATCTTATAAGCACTAGGAGATGACTGATTTGCAATTTTATCAGATAAATGACAATAACAAAATTTCCATTGACTGTATTCTGCAGCTTTCTTTAATCATGTGAGAACGGCTTTATGTGCCTTTTGTTTTTTGTGAGCGAATGCACCTTGCTGTTGCCTATGGATAGTGTCTGTTCTCCATCTATTATGTTCCATATTTTTAATAATTTTATTTCTCAACAGTAATTTGATTGTTTTGGCGATTATGTAACAGAAAGGTTGAGATACTTACTAGCATCTGGCTCTGATGACAGAATCATTGAGTTGCAGAATTTCTTTATGGTCTCAGTCTGATATCATGAAGGATTAGCATGGAACTTTAAAATTTCAATAGATGACATAATGAAACATTTCATAATGGAGAGAGGTTGATCTGGATTGAAGGAGTAGCTGCCTTGACTGAATAAAATAAACCAAGATGCTGAAACTGCATCTTTGCACTTAAAATCCAGGGAACATGGATAACTAGTTATTTTGTTGCATGAATGGCGAGAATCTGTTCAAGTGCGAAGCAACCTACTTTACAAACTTAACTAAGAACACAAGTATTCGTAAATTGAAGAAAAATACTTATTCAAGATATACTAAAGTACTTACCGACTTGATGATTATGTGATCTTAATGGATAACTTGTAAAATTTATTGAAAATTATGCAATTTTTAATAATATTATAATTTCTTATAAATTATAGGGCTGGTAGGTAGCCTGAAAGTCAAACATGTCATTTAATGCTGGTTCTTGAGTTTAAACACAATGTTTTGCCTATATGTAATGTACTTTGTCTGAGGTTTGAAATAAGCCTGTCACTATAGTTTCCTAATGAGACATTAAATAAATTTATCAATGTCATGTCATTATCTCAATTATAATTTCAGGCCGTTTTTTCACATCATTTTCACCCTTGATTATCCTGGATGGATTTTCCTGGCTTTTTATGGGACTTACATGGTACTTTTTTAAGCAACTGATAATGCCTACTCTTAAATCTTTAATCCAATTATCATCTTGCCTTGACTTGGTGACTTCTCTAACTGTACTATGCTTCTTGCGCTATATCTTAGTGTATTCTCCAGAGAATTTCAGCCTTCTACAAAGCTTATCTGGCATTATGTAGTTGCACAAAACCACGAATTCTGCATGCCAGTTTTATTATCTAGAAAACTCTCATTTGCTTTTGTGCTACAGATTGGCGAATGCACCATTGATATATTACTTTACTAAATTTCAAATAGCTTCAGTTGTATTACTCTACTATATTTTCTGTTCAGTTGATCCTTATCTCTTCCACACTTCCACTAGCACTATGATAAAAATTAATTGAGTTATGCTAGTTGAATTAACTCCAAGCATAGATCAGAGTCATGCTTCAGCGGTTAGCAGTACAACTATTGAAATTCTTTTAGTTGAGTGAGTCCAATTTTTAGCTTAATTTTGCTGATTGTTGTAAGATAAAAGTTTAAAATTTTAACACTGATCGCTCCATTTGTTAGCATAAGGATATATTATTACTGCTGTCTTTTCTTTTATCCTCTAGAGCCTAGAGTATTTGATATCGTAGTTTTTAATTTCTTCCACTTGTCTTCATGTACACGGGAGGGTGTGTTTGTTTCTTTGTTTTTTTTTTTTTTTGTTTTTTTGTTTTTTTTTCCATCACTTACCAATTTGTTTTATGCATGGTTAACCAATGCGGGGAGGGCTAGTTTTCTTCTGTGCGCTTAAATGGTGCATTCTAGTTTCTAAAGTATGTGGAATGCAGAAGTGCTAAACTTACAGTTTCTTTATTACTACTCGTAGTCTTTTTCTTTTCATGATCATTGTAATTTCCAAGTACCATCATGTTTAACTTTACAGAGCAGAGTTCATGATTTGACTGACCTTATAAAATCTCTTGTATATTTTCAGGTTAATTTAACCGATCTCTCCTTCAGAAGTTTATGTATCTTTACAAATTTTCAGCTGTAAAGTTGTTAATTTCTTCAAACACGAGGATGAAATGCAATTTAGATGATTTTTCTTTTTAGATTACATGAATTTTGTTTTCAAAGAGTATGCTACACTATCATGTCCCAGACATATATTTGATTGTGTTAAAAGATTTTATTTGGCATTCATTTTTGCCACTTCTTTCCTATCTTTATCCTTCTAGACTTGGATTTTACTCTTATGCCATACTTTGGCCTTGTAGTTTGATGCTTATACTTTATTCTGTGAGCATTGGTATTAGTTCGACTATTTGATATTTGCTGTACTGGGAAAAGCAACACTTATCCTTGTCAGAGACAAAGTTAAATGAGACATAAATTGATTTATAAGGAAAGGCAATACTATTTCTTGGTCGTAATCTGACTTAAGGTATAATGATAAATTACATGTTATATTGTAGCTTTCTACAGACTTGAGACCATCAGCAATTATTAGTTTTATGAATCATTGTGTTGCCTGTATTTTGTGATTTCCTTTTTCTTTAATGCAGCAAAGACAAACACACACACACACACACACACACACACACACACACACACACAGACGAGAAGACAGAAATTTCTCCTATTTCTCGATTCATTTAGAATATTTCTAGATACTAAAACCAAAGATATCTGCGGAATTTTTTATTCTCATTATTATAAATGTTTTTTTTTTCACTCGGTAAAACGGTATATTTTAGTGTTCTGTTATCATTTGTGCACGTTTGAAATGCTGATACTGCATTTTGGAAGCTACTGTGAAGGTCACTGAAGTTTCATTCATTGGTTTGGCTCTAAGCCCTAAAATGTTAGTTTATGGACCTTCCCTTATCCTCTTGGAAAAACTTAGAGTTCGCTGTTAATTTTCATGAAGCTGTTAAACTAGTGGAAACTTTTGTAGTTGACTAATTTTGATGTTTGTACTCTAATGATGCCCCTTACAACACTATATTAGGAAGAAGGTACGTAAATATAAAATATTAAACAAAAATATTGTTTGCGTGAATGACTTATTTTATTTATCATCAATAGTGTCGATATACGGTCTGAATGTCCGATCAAATGATTTCCCATATGCTTTAGGTGCTGGAGAAAACAACTGATAACTGCAAAAGATACGAGGAGAGTGGACATACTGTGTTACCGTGTATCTTTAGGCCAAAAACTGCTTAATGGGACTGCAAAATACCGAAAAATTTCCGAGATTGTTGATAAAGCTGTTGAGAAGCTTGAAGCTGAAGTAGGTCCATTAACTGGTGTGCCTGTGAAGATGGGTAGGGGTATTGTCAACAGGCTTTCTTCAGGACCAGAAGTTCAGAATCTCTGTTCTTCTGCGGTGGAGTCACTGGACAAAATGCTTGTTGATACCATCTCACATTCTTCACTGAATCATTCAATACCAGGTAATCTTTAGCTTGTGGCGCTCCTAGTTAAATGGGTTTTCTATAAACCCAGATGAAGCGTTAGTCTAGTGTAGTCTTTTGCTTACAACAGAAGTTTAACCTTCTTTAGTTTCAGTCATTTACTGCAAAGTCACCTAGCCTCCAGGTAAATTTTTGATTGGATGTGTTCTGTTGATTTTGCGTATCAGCTTGTCATTCATTTTCACCAGGTTCAAGTTCAATTTCCCCTGTGATAGTACGTTTTGAAGATGTTGGCCCAACTTCCCTTACTGTGATTGTGGGTTCTGAAGAACCTTTCTCAGGCAGTATGATCGGTTACACCATATGGCATCATAAGGTTCACGATAGTGATTACCCTGTTAAATCCACTTGTACCGTATTCTTGCCAAACACAAGGTTTGTTGTCGGAGGGCTGACTCCAGCTACTGCATATCTTTTCAAAATTGTCGCCTTTAATGGTACAAGAGAGTTCGGCCCATTGGAAGTTCCAATTTCAACAGCCTGTAGTGGGGATGAAGTCCCAAGCTGCCCAGTGATGGAAAGAAGTCAAAGCCCAGTAACCAACTGCAGCAGCCTTTCTGATCCATCTTCGGTAGAGGATGAAACTAATAACATTACTCTGTACAGTGATCAGAATGATGACCGGGCAGATCATTATGTTACATATTGCAAGGACACTGATAAAATTGTTTCCACAAATCTATCTCAAGGTGCTGTAAACTGTACTGTCCTAGGTCAAGGTGGAATTTCTGCTGATGCTGTTTCTCTGTTGGGTGAGGAGAGTGCCATGGAGATAGTTGGTCCTATGCCTGATGCTGTTGCCCAGAATGTTGAGAAAAAGCACGCATCAGAGGACCCGATAACTGAGGAGATGAGCACTGATAATGGCTTTAATGCCCCTGTTCAGACTGGCACCGAGTGTGTGCCGTTTGTGGGTTGCTCAGAAGCTTGCTTGCCCATTACTCCCTGCAGGATGGAAATAATTAAAGATGGTCAAGGAAGGACTGGGAGATCTAAATCCAGCAACAAGGACCTGGAGGATGGGACTACTGGGAAGAGGGAAGATCCCCAAGATGGCAGCACCTCAAGGAAGAGAAGTGGGGAAAGGCGGGATGAAGAATGTTTGGAAAATGGCCTCTCGGACACGGATTTCGAGCATTGCGTGAAGGTGATCAGATGGTTAGAGTGTAAGGGACATATTGAGAAGAACTTTAGGCAGAAATTCCTCACCTGGTACAGCTTGAGAGCTACCCCACAGGAGGTGAGGATTGTGAAGGTCTTTGTTGATATCTTCATTGCAGATCCAGCATCTCTTGCTGAGCAGCTTGTCGACACATTTTCCGATTGCATCTCAAGCAAAAGATCATCTGTTGTGCCTGCTGGCTTTTGCATGAAGCTTTGGCATTGACATCAATGGGGTCATTGCTGAGATCGAGTCAGTTTTGAGTGCAAATCAGCTGAGGGTAACATTCTCCATCTAGATTGTCACCGGTAGCTTTTGTCATTCTTATGATTAATGTAAGAATGCCAGAATTCTTATCGTTTTATATAACAGTTCACTTTCAGTTTCATTCATTATAAATTCTTTATAATGGCAAATACTAGCAATCAAAAATCGCAAGCAATGTAATACATATTGGATGACATACAGTTTCCCCTAAAGTTTCATTTTTGAATATATTTCTTGAGGTTGGTAACTTGGTATTGCTTAGGAGTAGTCTTTAAAAGGCTGCTTGAAAATTCGTCCCTATTTTATACCAATTTTGTTTCATAAAAATAAAATAATGTTTTAAGTTCGGCTTTTTGTTGTGAAATTTTTTTCCAATTTTGATCCCAGATTTTAAAAAAAAATATTTTGGTAAACTAAATTTTTGTAAATATATATTTGAAAACCGCTTTCATCAAGGATTGTGAAAATTTTTTAATTAATTAATAAGTATATTTAAAAAAAATAAAAAAAAAATTTGATCATAAAAAAAAAGTAGAGCAGCATTTATGAGATCGAGAAGTATCGTTTTGTTTTCAGGATTCGATTTCTCTAACGTAATTTGAACAAGCTTAATCCTTAATATTCTTATCAAGTATCCGATTGAAGACAACCATCGGTGGTGCGAATTAAAGTCTGGGTTGCAGTTTGATTATTTTGAATTTTTTTTTGTTTTCAAGTTCAAATAAAGTTGATTTAAAAATTTATCTTACTGTTTATAATAATATTAAAATAGTATTTTTTATATAAATATTTATGTTTATAATTAAATTTAAATAAAAATAATTTATTTTTTAAAATAATAATTCATGTTAAGTTATATCAGTCTAAATTTGTAAAAATTTTATTTAAAGCTCAAATTGTAAGAAACAAACTTTTAAAATAAACGAATAACTTAATTTATAAACGGAATCTAATTTAAATATTCGTTTTCTAAGTTAAACGACGTTGCATAATATTATCACACCATATGATGAGGGCATTTTTGCCAACTGCTCCGTATTTCAGGCACGTAAAAATCTCTTCTTTATATATATATATATATATATATAT
>JBBYHO010504878.1:0-21762 GCA_038382025.1 Adansonia gregorii | reverse complement strand
GGCTGTCAAAAATTGATTTTTGAAACCCCCAAGCCAAGCATGTTAACCTCAACCAATGAGGATTAGCATGGACTTAGTACTTTCCTTAAAGCTAGCAAAATATCTTAGGGAAAATTAAGTTTTCCAGATCTGGAATCTTGGTTAAACAACCTCAAATCTTCTGATTTTCCAATGAAATTGACTTTACACTCCCCAAAATGTTTGTACCTTATTTTTGAGTCAAAACCTTGAGTGGTATGATTAACGGACTGTTTCATTATCTCAAACTACTTTGAGATTGTGCAAATGAGTTCGTGATGCTCATGCCACTCTTTCCCTTTAGTCATGCACATTAGAATGTCAATGACTTGAGTGTAGGCCCGTAAATATAAGGAAAACAAGAAATATCCCTTGCTTTGCTTTGTCCCATGCTAGTAGCACAACTATTGCAAATTAAAAAATCACTTTAATATCCTAAACGATTTTTCATGAATTTTTTATTATTTTGCTATCAAAGCATGTCAAATTATCTTTAAAATGGTGTCTTATTCACCCCTGGATCATTCCAAATGAGAGGGTTATGATTTTTCAAGTCTAAGCTGTCTGGAACCTTTAGAATCTGAACATGTGTTCTAGTTGACCGTTCAAGCCAGATAATGATTTTTCCAAATTTTTTAAACATTCTTCCTAAAAAGTTCATGAAATTCCCTTTTTGGAAAGGTATTATTTGCAATTTTTTGATACCGAATGAGTGCAGGGTGATTTTTCAAATTTTGACACACCTTGTCCCTTATATGCTCTGCCAGCAGCACTATCAATCCAAACTTGAAAATTTATTCCCTCAAAAAATGACTTTTTGGGATATGGGGAGTATTTTTTTAGGTTAAACCTCATCGAGTTACCTTTCTAACGGTATCTTATTTGCCCTCTAAAGCCTTCAAACTAATTTAGAATAAATTTGGGAAGCAGGATAGCACGATGCTATCCCCTATTTTCGGTTATGGTCAAAATTAAGTTATTTTTTCGAATTTCATCTTGAGACATTTGAATGCCTCTATGTCAACCTGATTAGACTTGAAAACATACTTTAACATCCCACAAGCTCATATCAAGGCACAAACATATTTTATATCTTTACCATCCTTATTCACAATAAATCATTTTGCCAAGAATCGTCGAATGCTCACCCATTTTCTAAATCATGAAGGTTTGTCATCCACGAGGATACTCCAACCCTGCCTATCCAAGGGGACACTTTAACCTTATTTTTCAAAATTGTCAAAATCAAAATCTTCTTTTTTCAAAATTATTTGTCATATATGGGGATACTCTAACCCCATCTTTCCGATGGGATACTTCAACCCTATCTTTCAGCTACAATTAATTTTTTTCTCCTTCTTAAACTTCTATGAATATGTTGAATAAACCTTGTTTAATCAAGAAACCCAGATGCATCAAAAAAATTATTAATTTGGTTATTCCTAGATAATCGATGCCAATAGTGAGATAAATTCCACTATTACATTTTTTTTCTTTATCATTGCATTAGATGATCCATATTATGTTACTTCATTTATTGTCTTACTAACATGATTTCTTTGTGATGATTATTTGCATTCATATTTTCAAATTGTTTCAAATAAAATTAACGGTAATATTCTACGTGGGTATCTCTTCAGTGCCCAAAGTGGAACATTCTATTTTCAAAGTAAAATCCAAAGGTCATTTTTATCCAAAATCCCTATATTCCCCATCCTTCCGGGGCGTATATGAGATTAAATCTTTTTAATCAAAACCTGGATTATTTTTATAAGATTCATGCATTAAAAGGGGTATATCAAAATAATGACAAGTTAAAATTGAAAGAATCAAAATCGAGTAGACATAGCTAGTAAGGTACCAATTTTGGGCGTCGCAAAGAGGTTCGTACCTTATCGGATGTAACCAACTTTCGAGCCCAAATGGTGAATCTTTGCATTACGTAGACCATGGGATCGATGTTTTGAGTTTCGTAACTCAGAACATAGGCTTCAATAGGCATTCGATCATGCCTAGCCTGAAATGATTAGTGGCGACTCTAAGCATTGACCATTTTGCAATGGTCATCCAAGACCAATAAGATAAGTGATTTGTCTTATGGTCCCTTTCATTGTACCACAAGTCGAGAATCCGTACATTCTCGTTCTCGTCACATCGCCAAAAAAAGTCTCGATCAAAAAGACATTTCCAAGTCAAGAAAATATTTTAAGTGATATGCACTCATAGATCCACGAGGATCCACCCTGGGGTATGTTGCGACAACAATATAGGTAAATGATGTTGTATTTGTAAACTTGATATACAAGGTTTGCTTTTCATCATAGAATTCGATGCTACCATGATTCATTATACTTTAAACTATAGCACGAAACTTTTTGCATGTTTGAAAAGTATGGCCATAAACAGTATAGAAATCACAAAAGTCATCAATTCTTTCTTTTGTCTTCTCCGCTACATTAAGTAGCTTTGCTTGCATTAATATTTGCCAAACTGAATTCCTTAGCATTACAATTTTATAGTTTTCTTTAATGACTATTCTCTTTAGGTTAACTTACCACAAGCTTGATATGAACTAGCTTTCATGCCAAATTTTGATTGCTAACTAGCCTTCATTTTTCCTTTCCCTTTATCTTTGTAGATATTTTTCTACTCAATTCATTTTTCATGGCCGCATTGATCAACCTATAAAGTATGACTACATCCATGAAGCTCTTCGAAAAGCTTTTTGCTACCTTTTCATAAAAAAAAAGGCTTGCAATGTGCCAATGAATCTAACAATCATCTTTTTTCATTAATAAAGATGAATCGATAGGCTCTTTTATACATCCCAAAGCATCCACATAAAACTTTCATTAACCTTTTTTTTTATGCCCATAAAAAATAGATAACTTAAGATCTGACCACCCGTAGGCCTCTCCTTATCTGTGGCATTAATAGATGGATCAATTTGTTCATCCACATCTCATATAACTTAATCTCAGATCGATCCATCATCCCTTAGACCATTTCTAAGAATGATAGGCAATGCCGCAAATCATGCCTTTGTTTACAGTGGTAGCAGGATGTTTTAGTGGCATTTTTTCTTTGATTTTTCATCATCTGCTACTATTTTAACTTTGATAAAAGCTTGTCAAACCTTACTCATTAGGGTTTTGACTTCTTTAATGCTTTTTTTGACCTAATTACCTTTCCCATCGATTATTGTATTCACTTTCAGTTTGGCATAATTAAGGAATGGATTAGCTCCAATATTTGGTCTAGGCCTTTATTCGACCTTGATCACTCATATTTCTAGCAAGCTCGCATTTTTATTTTAAATAAAGTGTAGTTCTTAATGGAATGGCCTTGCACTTTAACATGGTATTCATAATAAGCATTCTTATTATACTATCTCGGGTACAGTGGTAATCTTGGGTTTATGAATATTAGGGCCACTAGTTTACCTGCTAATAAGTAAGAGTAAATCTCTTTATAGGAGTAAGGGAGTGGTTCAAAGTGCTCTATTTCTTAGGGTGCTTATTAATTGTTTGAAGCTTTCGTGTTATTTGTGTTGCACAACTATGCATTCTGGGTCATATTTTAAGGAGGATATGGTGCTAAGCTCATTACTGGAGCAAACCCAGTGGTGTAAACTGATTGTGGCATAGGGTAGCAAGGATTAAGACCTATATTCAGTATGCTCAGGAGGTACATAAGCTATGCTAGATGTAGACTTTGATTAAAACTAGCATGATTTTTGCTAACAACATTAACCTTCTTCTTTTACCCTTATTTACTATCTTCTTAATTGATCCAGATGATTCCCTAATGGATATCCTGTCACTTATGATTGTGTTCTCAATCATTTCTCTTGATACAACGATGTCGGTAAAATTTTTCATGGCATTTTCTATTAGTTTTTTGTAGTAAGAAGCTCGTAGGGTGCCAACAAACATTATCGTCATTTTGTTTTTTGTTTGAGAAGGATGAACTTATGCCACTTCCTCTTTCCATCTTTGAGCATATTGCCTAAAGCTCTCAAACGATTTCTTTTTTATGTTCATAAGAGAAAGGTAATTAGGAGCCCAATCAGACATATGCTTATACTATTCAAGGAATGCGTGTGCCAAATCTACCTATGTTTGAATTCTTAGAGGATCAAGCCCTATATACCATCAGAGAGTTACCTAGTCAAACTATCCTAGAAATAATGGATCAGTAGTTTCTTGTTCTCTTCATATTTTGCCATTTTATTATGACAGTACATGCGAAGGTCGGTAGTAGGGTTAGTAGTCCTATTGTATTTTTCAAAATCAAGCACTTTAAACTTGTGTGGGATAATAAGATTCAAGACCAGGCCCAATGATTTTGTATCTACAACTCTAAATTTAGTACTTTCTTTAAAAGCTTAAAGGCACTTCTCAAGTGACTAATACTTACCCAAGTCATTATTTTTTGAAGGCTTTTTTGCTTTCTCTTACTCCATTTGTTCATCAAGGTTTAAGACTATAGGCCTTGCCAGTAAAGAACCTGCGCCTTGAAATCCTTGAATCAAATGGGATGCTATTGGAGGATTGATGTAAATGAATGGCTTAGTTGGTGGGATGTATGCTGCTAGAGGATGCTACCCATGCAATGTCCCTTTTTTAGCATTAGTGGTTTCAGTGCCACCATTCGAATTGCTTTCAAGATTATCAGTTTTTTTCTTGCCTCAACTATGCTTCTTTGTCTTTTTTCCTTCAATGCATAGGATAGTAGCTTGGTTAGTTCAACTATCTAAGCTTAGGGTTCCTCATTCTTACTAAGTGATTACTTTTGAGACTTTATAAATGAGCTTTAATTTTTTAATGCAGACCTAGTGGTCATTTTCCATCACTTTTCAATGACTATGAGTGTTGTACTGATAGTGAACTATAAGTTTCATGTTTTAGAGCACTTCTACTTTAAATTATTATCGAATTAGTCTTTTATGATTGTTCATGGATATGTTTGATGCAATGACAGTGAAAATGCGATCATGAAGATGAATCAATAAAATAATGAAAAAATTAGGTTAGTCATGCAAATACAAAAAGGACAATTGGATTAAGGGGCAACTCCACCAATAGTGTCTTTCATTAAAGAAACAAAATGTCTTGATTACATAAGATTACATTGGAAAATGCCTAACACAGTTACATTGCCTGATTACATGGTCCAAGAAATACAGCCAGTCTTGCTCATAAGCTTCAGTGGGTAAGATATCATGTGTTAGGGATTGGGCTATATCTATCATGTTCTCAGCCTCTAACTAAGGACCTAAATTTGCTTTGTGAGATGATGATGATGGGCTTGATAGTTTTGGCATGCACGACCAACCAATTGAAGCCATTTTTACTCCCATTATTTAGAGGCTCTCACCAATGCATTGACTTGGTCTTGTCAAGCTTGAAAAAAATGATCTAAATCTTGAATTCCAAGTGTCAAAGCTTTATTTTCAACTTGGTTTACTCTCAAATCCTAGACTCAAGCTTCTAACCGTTCATTCTTTCTTTGGTAAGTTAATGTAAATGCCTAGATTTAATAAGCTTTTCCTTATTGATCCTAGCCATTTATCTCTATTGATGTAGTTTCTTCTTGAGAGTAGTAATTTTCATCCTTTGCTTACATGATGACTTTCTAAGTCTTTGGGACTTACTTACTTTGTTAAAGGCCACATAGTCTTTCTTTAAATCTCAAGATCCTCCTTAAGGTAGTTTTTCTCCTTAACAACCCTGTTCACCTTGCCATCCTAGAGGTAGAGGTTTATTTTCAATTATATTTTCCTCCTTTAATTAAGTAATCTCTTTGGCAAAGGTCACATTTTTATTGTTCAAACTCTTGCTTGAGTAATTTGGCAACTGGCATTTGTGATGTCCTAATACTAGACAGGGGCACGGCGTCATTAATATGACAGATCCCAAACATCATATCTTGAGGTCATACTACTCGCTCTCTAATATCTCTCCATGTAGCGGATTGTTTCCATGCGTGAAAGGCTAATTAGACTTTTAACTTATAAGCGGGCTTACCATACTCAAAATATTGTAGCTCGAGGTCTTGGACAAAAGGGATGAATTAACGGCACTAGAATTGCCAAACGTCTAAAAATGGTGCATAGCTAGTAGTTCCCCATAATCCTATGAACAATACATAACTATAATCTTTGCACTGATATATAACTATTTATGGGGAAAACCAAAAGGTCTTCCATGTTACCTCCTTCCCTTTGAGGTTCTAAAATTTTTGGACTTGTTATTCTTCAGATTTGTCTTGAGGCCTTTCTTTCACAAGAACCTTGGAGATAGGGCTAAAGTTAGGTAAGAAATAATACTATGTCTTACTTTCTTCGGGACTAAAGTGACTGATGAGCCAAATGTGAAGGAACGATGGCCCGTATGCCTTTTTTTACAAAAATTAAAAGCTTGAATAGTTTTGACAATGATGATTGGTATAAGATTGATGTTGCAGCACAAATAAGAAAAAACATATGCAACTATAGGTTCAACATAGCCTAATTTCTTTGGTAATATAACTAGACCATATATCACCAAAATGTAGATATCTTGGATTTTTCGGATGTCAATGGTACTCACCATTGCCTCTTTCAAACTGGACCATGAGATGCATTCATTATTCTGTTTCATCTTAATATGACTCTCAATCTAAGTCTCCATTGCCCTAAGGATTTGAGCTAATCTTTTCTTCAAAGTTGAAGGGTTCAAGGCCTTGCAGTATATTCTATCAACCTTTGCTCTCTCAATGTTGAGTAATGCAATGTATTCACCAATCATGGGGACCAAATCTTTATGATTGAAAGTGAAACACTGATATGTTGGATTCTAAAACTGTGATGCTACTCACAGGATGCCAACATCTAAATAAACTAGGAGTAAAACAGCAATATCTCTATATCTCCTTGTGAATAATTCCCTTCCAATACTATCCTAATGGGTCCATATAATCCTCAGATCATGCCAATCATTTTGATGGTACCCTATCTTGATCCTTTTATGCACTATAGAGACATGCCCTAATTTAAGGACATCTCCATCTTCATGCTACCAGTGTTCTAACCATGCTCAAACTTCCTCAAAAAGCTTTAGCTTTAAAATGGACTGTTGCTCCATGAAAGACACCCCTTGATGAATAGTAAACTATTCACTAATTATGCCATGGTGATGGTGATTATGATGAAATGTTGAATGATGAAAAAGAAAAGCAAAAAGGAATAAGTTAGTAACTGATACAAAATAATTGGGAAAAGAAAAAAAATGAAGGAATAACAACAAAATGTATCATAAAATTTTCCTTAAGAATAGACGGTATGATGCCTATGGGCAGGCATGATAATCAAGAATGTTAAGGTATTAAACGGGCAGCATACTAGAATGTCTGCATCAAAATTGCCCCTTCACCAAGTAACATGATACCTCGCAAAGACTAAAATTGATTGTTTAAATAATGACGTTCATTTATCACCATCTATGTTAATTACATGCTAAGCCATTATTCGAGCATCATGACAGCTCGGTCAAATATAACTATTATAAGATGGCATTGTAGGTAATGGCACTCACTTGTCTTTATCCACTTGTTAAAGAGGATTTGCCATTGAACATAATGACATATCCTAAAGGAATGACAAAATGACAAACGCAAGTGATAATGTTCACACATCATCAGCCGTATAACCATGGTATATAAAAGTAAAGGTAAGAAATGTTCCCCCAAGTGATCTTATTTTTTAGGTTATTCTAGTAGCATTCGATATGCCTTGACAAGGTTTAGCTCACAGGGTTCACTATATAGGTTTAAGTTGATGCCTATTTTGGTATCCAAATCACTTTTTCATTCGATAAAGATAGTCAAGGAACCTCAATCCTAGGCCCATCATGGGTTTGGCAGAATGGATTCAATTTGGAGATTTATTTCCTTATGCAAATGCAAAAGGGTACCCATGAGAGACATAGGTAATTTACTTCTCAGAAGGTCTTACCATGCCTATGCGGAGGGTTACTCATGAAGATGGATGGCTTACTTCCTCTTAATAATTAGATACTAACCATACTATTGTGTTTGTAGGAATCTAGTGCAAATGCAAGTGCATAGTGGGTGTCAAGGAAATAATCAAACTTTTTTGTTTTACTCCAATATTGCCATATTTATTCAAATCAACATTTATTTAGGAACAAATGATCCATAACTATCATAAGATGAAAACATAAACAAGAGAGATTAGTAGATAAAATACAAGGGAATTATTTCTAAATAATTATAGAGACTAAAAAACCAAGAACCAAGTGAAAAATAGCTAGTCATAGGCTTAACCATCTAGGTGGTCCCTAGTGGAGTTGCCAAGTTATTGCCATGTGCCTGCCTTTAAAACTTTGGATGATCAAAAGGGCATAGCGTGCTCGACTTAAAAATAAATAATCGTTGGTTATGGTTGAGCCTTTGAGTTATCTTATGATTAAGATTTAGATTAGGCATAATAATGTGAAAGAGAGGGAGTCCGTCGAGCAAATTGTTCATCCAATTGAATCTCAGGTGGCCATCATAAAGTGGCGATAAACTTGGAGTCATCATTAATCATTTTAGACTAGGCAGGATTGGATGCCTATTGAAAATAATATTTTGAGTTATGAAACTTGAAACATCGATTCCAAGGTCTATAAAGTCCAAAGATTCTTTGGCTAGGTTAAGGAGTTGGTTATGCGCAAGAAAGGATTAGCATCCCCACGACACTCGAAATCGATACCTACTACCTATGTCTCACTTCGGTCTCAATTAAATTAGTTTCATTTGATCTTTGTTTAGATATAATTCCCTTTAATGCATGATGTTTTGTAAATTTCGATCCAAGCTTTTTTTTTAAGAAAATTAGCTTATTATGCACCTTAGAGACATGAGGAACATAGGGATTTTTGTGAAAACAATGTCTAGATTGAATTTAAAAAATTGGATGTTCCATATTAGGCATTGAAGAGATACCAACACGGAACATTGCCTTGTAAGCTTTTTTGAAAAACAAATGTTAAACATGAATGCACGATAATCACTACAAAAAGAAATGCATTGGTAAGATGGAAAAAGAGAAATATAATAATATCATGAACAAGCAATCACAAACAAAAAAAACGTAAAAAAGAGGGACAATCAAAAAGTATCTCATAATTGCCTTCAATTATTGAAAAATAACTAGGATGACAATTTTATAGATCGATTTGGATTTGGTGGTTATTTAGAGGGAATCAAAGTAATTTGAGGCATCTGAAAGAAAATTTTAGATTTTTGAAGGTAAAATGGGCCTCTTTAAGAGTTAAGGTAGAGTATCCCCAAAGATAGAGTTAGGAAAATATTTAGGAATAAAGAGAAAATTTGAATTTTTGATTAAAAATGGGGTTGTTTTATCCTTCTGGAGTAGTGGAGTTAGAGTATCCCGAAAATTAAAAAATTTTGATAGCTTTGTATAAGGCTTAAGAATCTTGAAGGTAGATCCAAAAAGAAAATTTAAGTTTTGAGTTGAAAACATGGTTTGAGTATCCCCTCGATGCAATGGAGTTAGAGTATCTCCATCAGCAAAAATTTTAATATGGGGAAAGAGATACCAAATATGAAGTCATCATTTTTTTTGTATTTTAGCCTTGATCTAGGGCTAAAGGGCTTATATTGTGGGGAAACCAATCAGGAGCATTTTGACACATTTAAATGTTCTGATAAAAGGAGATTAAAAAATTATGTTAAAGACGTGGGACAGATAATGTTCGAAAGATCACTTGATAGGGTTCAATGTAAAAATATTCCAAAAATCCTAGAAAATCACTTTCTAAGTGGAATTAATTTTTGAATTTAAGTTTGTCTTGACACTAACAGCATATGTAGGGAAAAGACATGCCAAACTTTGAAAAGTTATTTTCAACCTTATCCGAAATCGTTAAATCCTGAACATACATTTTTGCAAAGAAAATTTCTTAAGCCTTTTATAAAAAAATGTTTAAAAATTTTAGAAAAATATCTGATGTGCTAAAATAGCCCAGACAAAATATCACATGCTATTTCTAGGGGTTTGAGATAGCAAAGGTTTGAAAAATAATAACTCCCTCATCTAGAATGATTTGAGGGTGAACAAGACACGTTTGGAAAGGTATTTCGATAATATTTAATCAAAAAAATCCAAAGATTATAGGAAAATCATTTATGGTTCAAAAATAATTTTTCAAAATTTGACTACAATGTTGCCAAGGCAAAAATAGGGGATTATTTGATTTTTTCGGTTTCTCGGGGGTCAAACTTGAATTATGGACGTCCATAATATAGGGGAAATAATAAGGGGAAATAATAACATGAGCATCATAAGTTCATTCCATAATCCCAAAGTAGTTTGAGATAATGAAACAATCTATTCACCGTGTCCCTAAAAAGGGTACTAAACTTAAGATCAAGGCTTAATACTTTTAACATAAGAAAACTAATTTTATTTCCATGAATCCGAAGCTAAACTGTTTAATTTGTCCCCACCATTCGAAGACTAGTTTTATGAAAGCATTAAAACTGTCTTATTCCTCATCTATATGGGGTAGCATAAACTTAATTGGGGATTTCTTTTAAAAATCAAATTTTTAGTAAACAAGCATGCATCTTGATAGGAATGACATGAACAAAACATAACATGCACAAAGATGAACAATGATTAAACATGCAAATACACATAGGTGACATATTGAAATGGAAATAGGTGACAAAAATGTGAGAAGATGAGAAATAAGGTGTATGAACATATTTAAACAAAGAAATGCAGGCTGAAGTTGTCAAGATAGTATTTTTACATCATTAGACTCTTTAAAGCATAACAGAATGCATGAATATCATAGACATTTTAAGGTAAACATTTAAGCATTTGCTAAGCAAGTGAAAAATGATGAAATATAGGACTATTTTGGTGATAGAATGAAAGATAAGATATTTAGCCTACCATGCAACATCAAGGCATTAAGAGAACATCAACATTCTAAGATTACCACAAACAAGGTAGCAATAATGCATTATAGTAATATAAAAAGGTCACTAAACTGATGAAAATGTTGAAAAACCAGAGAATATTCAGAGTCAAGTAGAGAAAATATACCAAATGTTTTAAGCCTTAGCCTTTTCTCTTAGTGGCAGTTTTAAACTTCACCCTTTTTAGGTTGAACAGTAAAAGAGTGATGAAAATGAGGGTTTTTAGTCAAGTATGGATAAAGGGGAGTTTTAAGAGGTAATAAAGGCTTTTAGAAAGACTTTTGGTGATAGTTTTGAAGGAATCCAAAAATAGAGAAGAGTTCTTATATTTTGGTGGCTAGGGAATATTAAAGGAATGATTAAAAGTAGGAGTTTTTCTGTTGGGAATCTTTTTGGTTTTTTATTGGTAGTGTTTCAGCTGAGTCCAAGATTAGCTTATATAGCCATGTGGCTATAAAGAAAAAAGAAGAAAAAGCAAGAAAATTTTAAGGTTTGGTGCATGTAACTCATGCAAAGGTCAAGTGCAATGCTCAGCTACCATGCAAACCCATTGGTTTGCTCAGCAAAAATAGTGGATCTAGACTACTTTATGCAGTCGAGCATTGGGTAAGTTCAGCCTTACCCTTTGACAATTTGCAAAATGTCCTTTGTCAATAATTTGCAAAATGTCCCTTGTCATTCATTATTTATACTTCAAAATTTTGCTTAAATCCAATCATAAGCCCAAAGACAAAGCTTAGTATGACTTTTAATGATTTTTGGTGTAAGAACGTGTTTGAATCAAATTTTGAACAAGTGGTGCAATTGCTAAAAAATGTCTCAAACTAAGCAAATATGTCTTTATGTATCAATACTGTAAATTGTATATCGACATATAAGGAATTTTTACCCATGAGTATCGATACAATGAAGTGTGTCTTAATACCAAGAGGAAAAATTGGTTTCTAGTCTTCAGACTTAGAGTCCTATATCAATACTTCATGAACTTGTATCGATACACATGCTTGTGTATCGATACGTTTTTGCCAAAAATCACAACTTTAGCTACTATCAAGGTCTACACGATAAAACATGCTAGGTATCAATAGTACATGTGAAAATTCAAGTTTTTGGTGTCGTAAAGCCTCATATCAATACCTATGCACCTATATAACTTGCACGTACTTGTAGCTTCTCTATTTTCCTCAACTTAGTCACAAATAGTGGGAAGTTGATTCGTGTACTAATCTAAATTACCCTAGTGACACCATGAAAAATGGCCTTTGATGCCTTATTTTTCATTTTTCTTTAACATGACATGGCATCTGATAGTTGTCCCTTAGTTTTTATTTTTTTTATTTTATTATCCTTCACCTAAGTCTTAGGATGCCAGAAATTAGCTCAAACAAAATGAGGTGTCTACAATTGAGATACACGATATTGTTGTTTTCGTGTGGTAAGAAAGCCTTTATTTCCATCATTGTCCTTAGAATCACAGTTTGTCCATCAAATAGGATAAACTTGGATTCTCGTGATAATCTCTACTCTTTTTGTGATTGGGTGCTATAAACACAGTCTATTCATTATGACACATGAAATTGATGCTCTAGCTTTGTAGGAAAAGCTTTTTTTTCCACCATTTTTCTTAGAGTTCAAAATTTTTTTCTCATATAGGACAATCTTAAATTCTCATAACAATCTCCACTTTTTTGGTAGTTAAAAGCTATAATCACATTCTTTTTATTGGGACACACGATATTGATGCCTTTTTTTGTAGGAAAAGCTTTTCTTTCCACCATTTTTCTTAGAATCAAGGTTCGACTGTAAGATTGGAAAAACTTTGATTCTCATAATAACCTACAATCCTTTAATGATTGGGCACTATAAAAACATTCCCCTTATTAGGATACATAATATTAATGCTTTTGTTTGGCAAGAAAAGCTTATTTTTCACCATTTTCCTTATAATCAAAGTTTATCTATCAAATAAGAAAAACTTGGATTCTTATAAAAATTGCCATTCTTTTGATGATAGGGTAATATAAATATATTCTTCTTATTATGATAAATGATATTGAAGCTTTTGTTTAGCAGGAAAAGCTTTTCTTTCCACCATTTTCCTTTGAATCAAAGTTTGTTCATTACATGGGACAAATATGGATTAGGGCACTATAAAAACATTATCCTCTTTGGGACACATGGAATTGATGCTTTGATTTAGCAAGCAAAGCTTTTTTTTCCACCAATTTGCTTGGAATCAAAGTTCATCCATCAAATGGGGCAAGCTTGTATTTTCATAATAATCTACATTCTTTTGGTGACAGGGCACTATAAACACATTCTTTTCATTAGGATACATGATATTGATGATTTTGTTTAGCAAAAAAAGTTTTTCTTTCCCTAATCTTTCTCAGAATCAAAGTTCATCCATCAAACGTGACAAACTTGGATTATTGTAATAATCTCCATTCTTTTAGTGATTGGGCACTATAAACACATTCTCTTCACTGGGATGCATAATATTGATGCTTTTGTTTACTAGGAAAAGCTTTTTTTTTCACCATTTTCCTTAGAATCAAAGTTCATCCACCAGATAGGACAAACTTGGATTCTCGAAAAAATCTCCATTCTTTTGATAATTAGGCACTACAAACACATTATCCTCATTGGGATGCATAATATTGATACTTTTGTTTGGCAAGAAATGCTTTTCTTTCAACCATTTTCCTTCAAATCAAAGTTCATCTGTTAATTAGGATAAACTTAGATTATCGTAATAATCCCCATTTTATTTGTGATTAGGTGCTATAAACACATTCATCTCATTGGGATACACGACACTGATGCCTTTGTTTGGCAGGAAAAGTTTTTTTTCCACCATTTACTTTAGAATCAAAGTTTGACTGTTAAATGGGACAAACTTGGATTTTTATAATGATCTTCACTCTTTTAGTGATTGGGCACTAGATACACATTCTCCTCATTTGGATAAATAATATTAATGCTTTTTGGCAGGAAGAGCTTTTCTTTCCATTATTTTCTTTAAAATCAAAGTTCGTCCGTCAAATAAGGCAAACTTGGATTCTCATAATAGTCTATATTCATTTGATGATTGGGTATGATAAATATATTTTTCTTATTGGGATACATGATATTGATGCTTTTGTTTAGCAGGAAAAGCTTTTTTTCCCATATTTTCCTTTAAGTCAAAGTTCATTCATCAAATAGGGCAAATTTGGATTCTTGTAAAAATCTCCATTCATTTGGTGATTGGCAAGCTTTTCTTTTCACCTTTTTCCATAGAATCAAAGTTCATCAATCAAATAGGACAAACTTGGATTCTCATAATAATCTCCATTCGCCTAGTGATTAAGCATTATGAAGACTTTTTCCTCATTAGATACATGATTTTGATGCTTTTGCTTGGCAAAAACAGCTTTTCTTTCCACCATTTTCCTTAGAATCGAGATCTATCCATCATTCAGCACAAGCATGGATTCTTATAATAATCTCTATTATGTTGGTGATTGGATGCAATAAACACATTCTCCTTTTGGGATGCATGATATTGATGCTTTGGTTTGGTAAGAAAACTTTTTTTTCCATCATTTTCGTCAAAATAATATTTCATCCGTGAAATGGGACAAACTTGAATTCTTGTAATAACCTTTATTCTTTTGGTGATTAGGCACTATAAACACATTCTTCTCATTAGGATATATTATATTATGCTTTTTTATTAGTGAGAAAAGCTTTTCTTTCCACCATTTTTCTTAGAATCAAAGTTCATCCTTCAAATTGGATAAACTAAAATTCTTGTAATAATCTCCATTCTTTTTGTGATAAAGTGCTATTAACATATTTTCCATATTAGGATACACGAAAGTGATGGCTTGGTTTGGTAGGAAAAGCTTTCCCTTGCACCATTTTCCCTAGAATCAAAGTTGGTACATTAAATGGGACAAACTTAGATTCTCATAACAATCTCCATTTTTTTTGGAAGTGGGCACCATAAACATGTTCTCCTCATCTGGATACACGATATTGATGCTGCTATTTGGTAAGAAAAACTTTTGGTTCCCCATTTTCCTTGCGATGAAAGTTAGTTTGCCAAATGTGATAGACTTGGATTCCCATAATAATCTCTATTCTTTTGGTGATAAAGCATTATGAACACATTCCTTTTATTTGGATACACGATATTGAAGCTTCTATTTGGTAGAAAAAATCTTTCTTTTCACTATTTACCTTAGAATCAAAGTTCATTTGTTAAATGGGACAAACTTGGATTCTCGTAATAATCTCTATTAATTTGATGACTGGGCACTATGAACACATTTTCCTCATCAAGATACATGATATTAATGCTTTTGTTTGGTAGGAAAAGCTTGTCTTTCCTTATTTTCCATCAGAATCAAAGTTGCTCTGTCAAATTGGACAAACTTCAATTCTTGTAATAATCTCCATTCTTTTGATTATTAAACACATTCTCTTTATTGGGATACACAATATTAATGCTTATAGTTGGTAGGAAAAGATTTTTTTTCCACCATTTTCCTTCGAATCAAAGTTCATCCATCAACTATAACAAACTTGGAATCTTATAATAATCTCTATTATCTTGGTGATTGAGCACTATAAAGATATTATCCCCATCAGATACATCATTTTGATGCTTTTTCTTAGCAAGAAAAGCTTTTTTTTTTGCGATTTTCCTTAACAAACTAGGATTCTCATGATAATCTCAATTATGTTGGTAATTGGATGCAATAAACACATTTTTTTGTTAGGATGCACGATATTGATGCTTTGGTTTAGTGAGAAAAGTTTTCTTTCAACCATTTTCCTCAAAATAAAATTTCACCCGTGAAATTGGACAAACTTGAATTCTCAAAGTAATCTTTATTCATTTTGCCATTGGGCACTATATACATATTCTCCTAACTAGGATACATAGTTTTGCTACTTTGGATTAACAAGAAAAGCTTTTTATTCCACCATTTTCCTTGGAATCAAATTTCACCTATCAAATGGGACACATTTTTTTTATGATTGGCCCTATTAATACATTTTCCTCTTTAGGATACATGATATATAGGCTTTGGTTTTGCACGAAAAGCTTTCATTCCGCCATTTTTCTTAGAATCAAAGTACATCCATCAGAAGGGATAAACTTGGATTCTTGTAAGAATATGCATTATTTTGGTGATTAGACACTATAAACACATACTTTTTCTTGGGATACACAATATTGATGCTTTGGTTTGGCAGGAAAAGTTTTTCCTTCCATCATCTACCTTAGAATCAAATTTCATCTATCAAATAGGACAAACTTAGATTCGTATAATAATCTCTATTCTTTTGGAGATTAGGCACTATAAACACATTCTCCTCAGTGGGATACACGATATTGATGCTTTTTTATTGGCAGGAAAAACTTTTATTTCCACTATTTTTTCTTAGAATCAAAGTTCATTCGTCAAATGGGATAAAGCAAAATTCTTATAGTAATCTCTATTATTTTTGTGATAGAGCATTATAAACATATTTTCTATATTAGGATGCATGATGATGATTTGGTTTGCTAGGAAAAGCTTTCCCTTACACCATTTTCCTTGGAATCAAAGTTGGTCTATTAAATGGGATAAACTTGGATTCTTATAACAATCTCCAATTTTTTTGTGATTGGACACCATAAATACATTCTCCTCGTTGGGATATACGACATTAATGCCTCTATTTGGAAGGAAAAGTTTTTCTTTCCCTACTTTCATTACAACCAAAATTAGTTCACAAACGTCATAAACTCCTATAATTATCTCTATTCTTTTGGTAATAGGGCACTATGAACACAATCTCCTTCTTGGGATACACGATATTAATGCTTTTGTTTAGTAGGGAAAGTTTCTCTTTCCACCATTTACCTTAGAATCAAGTTCATCCGTTAAATGTGACTAACTTGGATTCTCGTAATAATCTCATTCGTTTATGATTAGGCACTACGAACATATTTTCCTTATTGGGATACACGATATTAATGCTTTTGCTTGGCAGGAAAAGCTTTTCTTTCCTAATTTTTCCCTAGAATCAAAGTTTCTCTATTAAATAGGACAAGCTTAGTTTCTTGTAATAATCTCTATTATTTCAGTGATTAGGCTTTATAAACATATTTCTTTTGTTAGGATACACTATATTAATGCTTTTTGTTGGTAGAAAAAGATTTCTTTCCACCATTTTCCTTTGAATCAAAGTTTGTTCATTACATGGGACAAATATGGATTAGGGCACTATAAAAACATTATCCTCTTTGGGACACATGGAATTGATGCTTTGATTTAGCAAGCAAAGCTTTTTTTTCCACCAATTTGCTTGGAATCAAAGTTCATCCATCAAATGGGGCAAGCTTGTATTTTCATAATAATCTACATTCTTTTGGTGACAGGGCACTATAAACACATTCTTTTCATTAGGATACATGATATTGATGATTTTGTTTAGCAAAAAAAGTTTTTCTTTCCCTAATCTTTCTCAGAATCAAAGTTCATCCATCAAACGTGACAAACTTGGATTATTGTAATAATCTCCATTCTTTTAGTGATTGGGCACTATAAACACATTCTCTTCACTGGGATGCATAATATTGATGCTTTTGTTTACTAGGAAAAGCTTTTTTTTTCACCATTTTCCTTAGAATCAAAGTTCATCCACCAGATAGGACAAACTTGGATTCTCGAAAAAATCTCCATTCTTTTGATAATTAGGCACTACAAACACATTATCCTCATTGGGATGCATAATATTGATACTTTTGTTTGGCAAGAAATGCTTTTCTTTCAACCATTTTCCTTCAAATCAAAGTTCATCTGTTAATTAGGATAAACTTAGATTATCGTAATAATCCCCATTTTATTTGTGATTAGGTGCTATAAACACATTCATCTCATTGGGATACACGACACTGATGCCTTTGTTTGGCAGGAAAAGTTTTTTTTCCACCATTTACTTTAGAATCAAAGTTTGACTGTTAAATGGGACAAACTTGGATTTTTATAATGATCTTCACTCTTTTAGTGATTGGGCACTAGATACACATTCTCCTCATTTGGATAAATAATATTAATGCTTTTTGGCAGGAAGAGCTTTTCTTTCCATTATTTTCTTTAAAATCAAAGTTCGTCCGTCAAATAAGGCAAACTTGGATTCTCATAATAGTCTATATTCATTTGATGATTGGGTATGATAAATATATTTTTCTTATTGGGATACATGATATTGATGCTTTTGTTTAGCAGGAAAAGCTTTTTTTCCCATATTTTCCTTTAAGTCAAAGTTCATTCATCAAATAGGGCAAATTTGGATTCTTGTAAAAATCTCCATTCATTTGGTGATTGGCAAGCTTTTCTTTTCACCTTTTTCCATAGAATCAAAGTTCATCAATCAAATAGGACAAACTTGGATTCTCATAATAATCTCCATTCGCCTAGTGATTAAGCATTATGAAGACTTTTTCCTCATTAGATACATGATTTTGATGCTTTTGCTTGGCAAAAACAGCTTTTCTTTCCACCATTTTCCTTAGAATCGAGATCTATCCATCATTCAGCACAAGCATGGATTCTTATAATAATCTCTATTATGTTGGTGATTGGATGCAATAAACACATTCTCCTTTTGGGATGCATGATATTGATGCTTTGGTTTGGTAAGAAAACTTTTTTTTCCATCATTTTCGTCAAAATAATATTTCATCCGTGAAATGGGACAAACTTGAATTCTTGTAATAACCTTTATTCTTTTGGTGATTAGGCACTATAAACACATTCTTCTCATTAGGATATATTATATTATGCTTTTTTATTAGTGAGAAAAGCTTTTCTTTCCACCATTTTTCTTAGAATCAAAGTTCATCCTTCAAATTGGATAAACTAAAATTCTTGTAATAATCTCCATTCTTTTTGTGATAAAGTGCTATTAACATATTTTCCATATTAGGATACACGAAAGTGATGGCTTGGTTTGGTAGGAAAAGCTTTCCCTTGCACCATTTTCCCTAGAATCAAAGTTGGTACATTAAATGGGACAAACTTAGATTCTCATAACAATCTCCATTTTTTTTGGAAGTGGGCACCATAAACATGTTCTCCTCATCTGGATACACGATATTGATGCTGCTATTTGGTAAGAAAAACTTTTGGTTCCCCATTTTCCTTGCGATGAAAGTTAGTTTGCCAAATGTGATAGACTTGGATTCCCATAATAATCTCTATTCTTTTGGTGATAAAGCATTATGAACACATTCCTTTTATTTGGATACACGATATTGAAGCTTCTATTTGGTAGAAAAAATCTTTCTTTTCACTATTTACCTTAGAATCAAAGTTCATTTGTTAAATGGGACAAACTTGGATTCTCGTAATAATCTCTATTAATTTGATGACTGGGCACTATGAACACATTTTCCTCATCAAGATACATGATATTAATGCTTTTGTTTGGTAGGAAAAGCTTGTCTTTCCTTATTTTCCATCAGAATCAAAGTTGCTCTGTCAAATTGGACAAACTTCAATTCTTGTAATAATCTCCATTCTTTTGATTATTAAACACATTCTCTTTATTGGGATACACAATATTAATGCTTATAGTTGGTAGGAAAAGATTTTTTTTCCACCATTTTCCTTCGAATCAAAGTTCATCCATCAACTATAACAAACTTGGAATCTTATAATAATCTCTATTATCTTGGTGATTGAGCACTATAAAGATATTATCCCCATCAGATACATCATTTTGATGCTTTTTCTTAGCAAGAAAAGCTTTTTTTTTTGCGATTTTCCTTAACAAACTAGGATTCTCATGATAATCTCAATTATGTTGGTAATTGGATGCAATAAACACATTTTTTTGTTAGGATGCACGATATTGATGCTTTGGTTTAGTGAGAAAAGTTTTCTTTCAACCATTTTCCTCAAAATAAAATTTCACCCGTGAAATTGGACAAACTTGAATTCTCAAAGTAATCTTTATTCATTTTGCCATTGGGCACTATATACATATTCTCCTAACTAGGATACATAGTTTTGCTACTTTGGATTAACAAGAAAAGCTTTTTATTCCACCATTTTCCTTGGAATCAAATTTCACCTATCAAATGGGACACATTTTTTTTATGATTGGCCCTATTAATACATTTTCCTCTTTAGGATACATGATATATAGGCTTTGGTTTTGCACGAAAAGCTTTCATTCCGCCATTTTTCTTAGAATCAAAGTACATCCATCAGAAGGGATAAACTTGGATTCTTGTAAGAATATGCATTATTTTGGTGATTAGACACTATAAACACATACTTTTTCTTGGGATACACAATATTGATGCTTTGGTTTGGCAGGAAAAGTTTTTCCTTCCATCATCTACCTTAGAATCAAATTTCATCTATCAAATAGGACAAACTTAGATTCGTATAATAATCTCTATTCTTTTGGAGATTAGGCACTATAAACACATTCTCCTCAGTGGGATACACGATATTGATGCTTTTTTATTGGCAGGAAAAACTTTTATTTCCACTATTTTTTCTTAGAATCAAAGTTCATTCGTCAAATGGGATAAAGCAAAATTCTTATAGTAATCTCTATTATTTTTGTGATAGAGCATTATAAACATATTTTCTATATTAGGATGCATGATGATGATTTGGTTTGCTAGGAAAAGCTTTCCCTTACACCATTTTCCTTGGAATCAAAGTTGGTCTATTAAATGGGATAAACTTGGATTCTTATAACAATCTCCAATTTTTTTGTGATTGGACACCATAAATACATTCTCCTCGTTGGGATATACGACATTAATGCCTCTATTTGGAAGGAAAAGTTTTTCTTTCCCTACTTTCATTACAACCAAAATTAGTTCACAAACGTCATAAACTCCTATAATTATCTCTATTCTTTTGGTAATAGGGCACTATGAACACAATCTCCTTCTTGGGATACACGATATTAATGCTTTTGTTTAGTAGGGAAAGTTTCTCTTTCCACCATTTACCTTAGAATCAAGTTCATCCGTTAAATGTGACTAACTTGGATTCTCGTAATAATCTCATTCGTTTATGATTAGGCACTACGAACATATTTTCCTTATTGGGATACACGATATTAATGCTTTTGCTTGGCAGGAAAAGCTTTTCTTTCCTAATTTTTCCCTAGAATCAAAGTTTCTCTATTAAATAGGACAAGCTTAGTTTCTTGTAATAATCTCTATTATTTCAGTGATTAGGCTTTATAAACATATTTCTTTTGTTAGGATACACTATATTAATGCTTTTTGTTGGTAGAAAAAGATTTCTTTCCACCATTTTCCTTCAATCAAAGTTCATTCATCAAATGGGACAAACTTGGATTCTCATAATAATCAACATCTTTTTGGTGATCAAGCACTATAAAGATACTTTCCTCATTGGATACATCATTCTGATGCTTTTGCTTGGCAAGAACAGCTTTTATTCCATTTCCCTTAAAGTCAAGATCCATCCTTCAAGTAGGACAAACTTGGATTCTCATAATAGTCTCAATTATGTTGGTAATTGGATGCAACAAACCTCATTGGGATACATGATATTGATGCTTTGGTTTAGTAAGAAAAGTTTTTTTCCACTATTTTCCTTAAAATAAAATTCCATCCATTGTCGCGACGTACCCCAAGGTGGATCCTCATGGATCTAAGAGTGCGTACGACTTAAAATATTATCCTGACTCGGGAATGTTTTTTTT
>JBBYHO010504857.1:8412-21765 GCA_038382025.1 Adansonia gregorii | reverse complement strand
CACAAGCTAATTAAGCTTAAGTTTTAGTTATATCAAAACTGAGATTAATTCAAAGCTAATATAGCTAACAAGATTGAAAAGGAAGGCATTATGCAATCAAAAACATCTTCCAAGAGATTGATTCATGAAAGAGCAGTGTTTTGATCAAGAAAGGCTTTTGAAGATTCGAATGAGAGATTCCAACCATCTGGATAACACTCATTTTTGTCCTATATTTTGTATAAACCTGTAGGTTTCATCCTAGTCAACCCTTAACTTTATTAACTTGTAGGTTCATCCCAGTCAACCTTTATCATTATTGATTTGTCAGTTTTATCCTGGTCAACCTTTTTTATATGTTGACTTATCGATTTTATCTCGATCAACCTTTTTTATATATATTGACTTATAGGTTTTATCTCAATTAACTCGTAACATTGTTGAGTTATAGGTTTTGTCGCATTCAACCTGTACCTTTGTTGACTTTTAAGATTTATCCCAGTCAACCCGTACCTTTGTTGACTTGTAGGTTTTACCCCAGTTACCCTTTTCCATTTATTGACTTATAGTTTTATCCCAGTCAACCCGTACCTTTGTTAACTTGTAGGCATCATCCCAATCAACCCTTTTTTATTTGTTGACTTATTGGTTTTATCTTGGTCAACCTTTTTAATTTATTAACTTGTAGGTTTTCTCTCGGTTAACCTTTTTCATTTATTAATTTCTAGGTTTCATCTCAGTCAATGCTTACCTTGGTTGACTTATCAGTTTTATCCTAGTCAACTTCTTTTATATATTGACCTATGGGTTTTACCTTGGTTACCCTTTTTTCATTTGTTAACTTATAGCTTTTGTCTCGATCAACTCTTTCCATTGCTAACTTATTGGTTTTGTCCCAGCCAACTTTTTATTTTTGTTGACTTATACATTTTGTCTTAGTCAACCTTATCTTTGTTGACCTATAGGTTTCACCCCAGTCAACCTCTACCTCTATTGACTAGTAAGATTTCATCCTAATCAACTCCTTTTGTTTGTTGACCAGCATGGTTTTGTCTTACTAAGCTACCTACGACTTGGGTCTCGCCCTATTCGCTGTTTAATTTAAGATTTTTCTTTAGGGCAAATTAGTTTTTATTTTTGTTTTGAATTTAGTTTTCAAATCTTAATGACCCTAACGAAATCATGTCTGTTAGGTCTTTGCCCTTTTTTTTATTCCCAGCAACGGTCAAAGAGGGGCAACTGTAGACATCTAATTTTATTCGAGTCTCGTTTCTACTAATCCTAAATATCCGAGATCAAAAACTTAACGGCCATCCTCATTGGGAATGATATTTTTAGAAGAATAAGACATTTTCAAGGCCTTTTAGTCCTAATTTAAAAAGCCGTAAGTTCACGTAACAAGAAAAGTAATATTTTGATCTCTAATTTTGGATATGCAAATTGAGTAGTTAAGAGAAAAATTATTTTTTAATTATTCATTTTCAATTTTTAAAAATCCATTTATGCGAATGATATCATAGTCAAATTTCTCATTTTTAGGATTTTTTTGAGAATTTTTTGTTAAATTTGGGAAATTGACCTTCATATATTTCTACTGACGCCTATATGGTATTTATGCTGATATGCACTCCAAAAAAATTAGAAATATTCAATGAAAAATTTGTGTTGGTATTTTATACTATAAGGTGTGAAGTTGCTCATTTTTGTAATTAATTTTAAATTTTTTTTCAAAGTATCGCGAGTGTTGTACTCATAAATTTTTTCGGTAAAATTATTTCAAATTTTATATTTTCATCTTTATTATTTTATAAAATAATATTTTGAATAATATGATTTATTTAATTCATTTTATAATTTTTAATGTATTTTTTGAAAATTTTCCTGGTTCTAGAATAAGAACTTTTTATTATTTATAAAATTTTTGGTGTAATTTTCTCAAGTTTCAAATTTTAAAATTCTTTAAATATTCCAATCCAACTATAATTAAAACAGTTTTCCAAAATTCACTTATTTGTTATGAATTTTAAAATTTTTTTATTTTTGAAATACGGAGTTTTCTACTCCATGAATTTTTTTGAGAAGATTTTTTTAAGTTTATAAATTTTTTTAAATTCCTCAAATATTATTACTTAATTTCGATTAAATTAGTTTAGGTAAATTCCTTTTATTTTATTAGTTTTGCATTATTCTTTAAAATTCTTCTGTTCCCAAAATATGAAGTTTTTTAATCTGTAAATTTTTAAGAAGGATTTTTTTAGTTTATAATTTTTAAAATTTTTTAAATATTATTTTTAATTCATGTTGAATTAGTTTTGAAAATTTTAATTTATTTTATGAATTTTAAAATTTTTTTTATTACCAAGATATGGGTTTTATAATTTGTAAATTTTTTTAGTGAGATTTTTTTTGAGTTTCTAATTTTTAAATTTCTTTAAATATTATTATTTAATTTATATTAAAATAGTTTTTTAAAAAATCATTTTATTTTATAAGTTTTAGAATTTTCTCTATTACCAAGAAATAAAGTTTTCTACTCGTAATTTTTTTAGTAAGATTTTTTTGAGTTTATAATTTTTAACATTATGCAAATATTATTGTTTAAATCATATTAAATCAGTTTTAAAAATTTTAATTTATTTTATGAGTTTTATATTTTTTACATAAAATAATTTTTCTCGGTAAAGGTTTTTCTCATAAACTTTTACGAGTTTGCTATTTTAAAGATTTTTTCTTTGTACATAAAAATAATTTTTATCATTAGATTGAATTAAATTGATTATATGAAATTTTATTTTTTTAAAAAATATAATTTTTAATTTTTACATTTTAGTTCTTATAGTTAATTTTTACAATATAATTTTACATATTATATACGAATTTTACTCAAAATATCTATAGAAATCAATGATATCATGCATGACATCAGAAGGAGATGAGTTATAAATTTAAATATGATCAATTTGTCACAAATCAAATCAAATCTCAAAAAATCAACTAATTATTACACATAATAAATGAACGAAAACTTTTAGGGATTATAGATAGAAACTCATGGCAAGATGGATTGAAGAATCCATCATCTTGCCGTCCCCTCACTTGGAAAAGAAAAAAGAGTGGAAAAATTCTCCCAAAAATAGTTCATAACTTCCGTAAGCTAAAAACTCCAAAAATCCATAAAAATCACTTAGGTTTTTTATGTTTTTCAAGCTTTCAAGGTAATTTCTCTTCAAAAATCTTCTATTTATGTTGATTTCAAGCTTGATTTCTTATTTTTGTGAGTTTTATGATTGCTTGAGCTTATGGATTTCATTACATGTTGAAAGGCCAAGCATGAAAATAATGACCAAATTTCATGGATTTTCTTGATTTATTTGATTTGATTTTATTTCTTTCTCTCTCTCTCTCTCTCTCTCTTTATATATATAAATATATATAATATTTTGTGTTCGTTTGTAATAATGATATTATCTTGAATAAATACATGTTTTATAATATTGATTATGCTATGTTTATGATGATTTTTATTGAAATATTAGTGTTTTTTTATTATTTTTAAGCTTAAAAAATTTGTTTATAAATTTATGATATTAGTTATGAAATTTCATGATGAAAAATTTTATCCTCATGCTTTCTATGCCTTGGATGAACTTGATTATGCTTGATAATGGTAACTTTGTGTTTATTTTTGCTTTGATTTTAGGTTTTTTTTTAAGTTATTTTGTAATATTTATAAACTTAGCGACTAAATTGCAAAAGTTGTAAAAGTTTTTATGTGATATTTTTGGCTTGGTCAAGAGCTTTGTAAGCCATGAGATTTTTGATTCATGAGTTAATAAGCATGTTTTAGGTATTTTCAATATTTTAGGGTCATTTTGTAATTTTAAGAAGTTTATGGACCAAATTATAAAATATTGAAAATTATTCTTTAAGGCTAAAAGTGTTTGGCCAAATTTTTATACACATTCTTGCCATGATTTTTTTTGCTGATTCTTTGCTGGTTTGATTATTTGTTGTGATGTTTTGTGATATTTTATCATATAAGGGTCAAAATATAATTTTACAAAGTTTAAGGGTTATTTTGCAAAATATTGAGAAATTTTATTTTAAGGCCGAGGTGTTTGGCCAAATTCTTGTTGATATATTTACTGTATTTTCCATGTATATTTTCATGTGATTTTATAATTTTTAGGGATTTTACCACGTAGGGATTAAAATGAATTTTTTTTAAAGTTCAGGGACTAAATATCAGATTTTCATATTTATGGGGCAAAATTGTACGTTTCACTAGTTTTAATGATCTTTATTATTTTTATGGCCTTCCGTAGGGATGTAGAAATTTTCAAAACTTTTCATATATGTTTGGTCCTCTGAATGATACAAAATGTAATTTTAAAAAATTTAGAGGCTTCATTGCAAATTTTGCATTTTAAGTCAATCTTAAACTTTTAGCTTGTCCATTTAGACTAAATTCATTTGCTCTTTATCATTTTTGGTCATTTTAAGGTCTATTAGGGTTATCGAGATACTTTCTCATTGAAGGTATATCTCAAGGATATTTTGGTAATTTCATTTTTCAAGATGTTTTTACGCTAAAGGTAAGTATTTTAGGATTGGTTTAGCCTTCTAAGATCATTTTAAGGTCCATTAGGGTTACCGAGATACTTTCACGTCAAAGGTATACCCTAAGTGTATTTTGGTAATTTTACTCAAAGGGATGTTTTATGCCAAAGGTGAATTTTAGGATTGGTTTTGCTTTTCAACATTCTTTTAAGGTCCATTAAGGTTACTAGGATATTTGTATATCGAAGTTATACCTTAGGGGCATTTTCATAATTTTTCTTCGAGTTTGGCCTTAGATAAGCATTAAGATGCTTTCAGATCGAAAATGCATATTTAGGATAGGTTCTCCCTTTTTCAATCATTTTTAGTCCTTCTGGGGTTACAGGGGTACTTTCAAGTTGAAGTTAGACCCTAAAAGTATTTTTGTAATTTTGTATTCAAACCATGTCTTATATGAATACTAGGATATTTTTATGTCGAAAGTACACGTTAAGAATATGTTCATCATATTAGGTTATTTTTAGGTCATAGAGTTTATACTTTTTTAATAATAAAATTATTTTTATAAATAAGGCAATATCTCCTAATTAAATTGATAATTAGGATTTCTACCAATATATGTGAGAAATTTTACAGATTATTTTAATAACGAGATATCCTTTTCAAATAGAAAGTTAGGAGTTTTCAATTTCAAGAATATAAAACCTTTCATATTCTGCATGGTTCTCCAACGAGATACGATAGAGAATTCGTGCCCACTTGGTTCCCCGAGAGGGTACAAATAATTTTGTGATTTCCAAAAGCATTAAAACTGAATTTTTTGAAATAATAAATTTTTATAATGAAATATTATGGGAATTATAATTAAATATCAAATATTGGAACCAAATAAAAATCAAAATTTAAGTTAACACGCGATTAATGAGGTACCGATTATCAGGCATCAAGAGAAAATTGACCCTTACTTGTGATTGTAACTGACTCCTGAACCCTTTTATATGATCTCTAGCATGATCGCGGGCCTTAGAGTTTGTATTCTAAGGCTTCGTAACCCTCAAAATACAAACTCTGGTAGGTGACCAATCTCACCTAGACCAAATAAATTGGTGGCGGCTCTAAATAAATAGTCATTTCATAATTACTATTCAAGTTTAAGTCGAGTGAGCCATTCGTCTCGACCACCCGGTCCCTAAAATAAAAAAATGTTGATAATGATATGGCCTATAGAAGTAAGAGAATATAAAATAGTAATAAATTGAACAAATATAGGAGCGAATGCCATTTAAGTCAGGCTTGGTTAGTATTCGTATCCGGGCCACGTTGTGATAGGTAAGCATCAATTTCTAAGTTTGGGCATAAAGATTTTGAAGGCTTATTTAAAAAAAATCAATATTTGGGCATTCGACTCAGCCTTTTTTGATATCGCAAAATTTTCAAAAGTTAAAGGTAATTTCTAAATTAGCATGAAGGGTTCTCATTGGTGGCTATCTTTATTGATTTAGGGGTAATTCCAAGGCCTTTAATCTTGCCACATCATATTATCAAGGACTCAAAAATCATTTAAAAAGATAAATTTATGAAGAGATTCCTAGGAATATCCTGATAGCTCAAATAGCTATGTTTGATCAAAATGAACTTTGTTAGGTATGTAACATAGGCTATGGTTCAAGGTTTAGAAAAGAAAGGATAAATAAGCCTAAATCAAGTGTTTAAGGGTAATTGAACCATTGGTCACATTTTTTTTAGCAAAACTTGACCCAGCATGTCTTCCAAGCTACATTTTTTCATTTACTTTTACTTGCTTTATTCTTTATTTTGAAGGAACTTGAAATTCAAACTTTTTTGATTTTTTTTTTTACTTTGAAAGACATGAAATTTGAACTTTCTTTATTTCTTTACTTTGAATATTTGAACTTAAAACTTGAACTTTCTTCAGTCTTCAAAATTTGCCTTATGATATCATACATGGCCTTCTTACAACTCTAGCTAGGAATTTGCCTCTTCTAATTTCAAAGCTCTGCCTCATTTGCCCCCTAGTGTGGAGGGTGATCTTTGATTAGGGTTCAAAGATAGAAAATATATTATCAAGCTTAAAGGAGATTGCAAAAGGATTAATTTTCTGTATTTAAGAAGGGACAGAGAAAGAAGGCCATTTTTCATTTCAAACATAACTATTTGAACTATCAAGCATTTTGTTAGGAAAAAGGATAATTCTTTTCTACAATCAATTTGAATACCTTAATAACATGATGTTGCATGTAATAAAGGCTTAAGGTATACTCTTTTATACTATTGGCTTCATAGCCATAAATGGCTGGTTGAGCCTTTTAAAAAGGAAAAAAATTAGATTAGCATGGAAAAGCTCTTGGATCTCATATCTTATGCATCAAAATTGGTTTGAAAAGGTTTTGTTCGAAAAGAAAATGTGTTTTCAGCTCACTTTCACTCTCATTTTTCTGGAATCAAGGATTTAAAAAAGTGACAAGGAAGTCATGGCAAGATGCTATACAAATAAGGGAGATCTCAGAATTGCTATCATTATTTTAACAAATGTCAAACTATTGTTATCTAAATCTTTTAGGAGCATAACCTATTTGTAAGTCCTTCAAAGAATCCATGGAAAAGGACATTTAGATGTGAAAGACCTTTGGTGGCAATGATCATATACGTGGAGATAAAGGACCTTTTTGAGAGAGTTCAAACTAATGGTGATCACCTACTAAAGAAAAAATTTTTCCAGAAGGTTCTCATTATCCTAGACATAGCAAAGAATCATCCAAGTGATTCAAGTTGGAACTTTTAGTAGCCTATGATCTTATACTGACCATGCTGATATTCTTAATTATCCTTACACTGAACAAAATGCATTGATTGATGAAATCTTTAGACAAAAGGTGTTGCACCCTAATGCTCGAATTATACCACATGGTGTAAGGAGTTTTCCAAGATTTGTTGGAATGGTAAATATTATGTGATTCTGTTAAGGTCATTGAAAAATGAAAGGCTGAGTTCAAGGATAGTGTCCAAATGGATTTCCTTATTTTCTTGGATTTGTATAGTTTTGGTTTCAGTCAATAATAACTTATTGGCGTTTAATACTAGGATGACACTTTCGTCTCACATATGCTATTTATTAACCTTTTGGTCAGCATGAATATGTATTATAGAACTGACTTCACAAAGACTGAGTACTGTGAAGTAATTGCCTTTTAGTTTGTATTACTTCGGATCCCCGACAGAAGTGTTGGTATGATAAAGATTGAGTACTTTGAGATAATTGCATTTCAACTTGTACTTCCTAGATCCTTCGCAAAAATATTATACTAATATGAGAATGTTTGTAATAATAATAATAATATTAATTTTTTTGGGTCACAGCTTTACTTTTGCAGAGACCTTTCCTTTTTGCTAAAGTCAAAGATTATTCTTTTTGTGCAACTATTTTTGCATCTGCCTTTTGTAAAAGGGCACCAATGTTAATGTGGAAGGCTAGCGTCCACTGACTGTATATCCTTAATGTTAAGGATTGTCTTTAAGCACGTACTTCTTAGGATCCCTAGCAAAAGTATAAATAATACTTATGGTTGCAAACAAACTTGTTTTTTTGAGGAACTTCATTTAACTTGCAATGCTTCACCCTTTAAAAATGGAAAAAAAAAACTTAAATCAATATGCGTTAACACATATATCTTGTCAACATTTGTCTTTATTTTTATCCATGTATGTATGTCAATAAATGGAAAAATTAATGTATGAATTAATGAACAAATGAATGAATAAATGAAGGAATGAAGGAATGAATGAATAAAACAATATCTCATGAGACGAATTAAATGTCAAGCAATGAGCTAAATACCAATCGTAAAGATTATTATAGAGGCCAAAATCTGTGAGATTTGAGTCATAATTCTTCACTGTCATTTTTCATCAACCAAAACCACTAATTTATTTGTTCATAGTTGGTGTACATTGACAACATTCCAAAGAACAAGAAACATAAAGACCATTCTTGTAAACACTTTATTTTTCTAAATATGTTGGTGCTTTTAGAGAGTTCTTGCAAGCACTAGTCATCCGTTTTAAACCCCATATTTACAAAACCCTTCATGATCCCTTTGTTTGCATGCTTTATATTTACCAACTCTATATTTACAAAGCCTATATTTACAAGTCCAAACAGCCAAAAAGGTTGTCTCCATAATCATTTTATTACCCTAAATGTTCTAATGCCTTTAATAATGAGGTGGGAGTTTAGCATCAACACTCGTCCTTGGTCTAAATTGGATTATGCCAGCATCATGTAGCATTTAAACTTTCCTTTTGAAGGTAAAGCATGTTTCTATTGAATGTCCTTATATTCCCGCATGGTATTCAGCATGTTCACTATTGTTATACCATTCGAGATAACGAGGTTGATATGGAAGAATGTATTTAGGAACAACAAGCTAATGTTGAAACAATATAGAGTACATTTCCTTATAGGTTAGTGGGATTGAAATCAAATTTATGATTCTTTCATGATTTTTTTGGTATGGTCATCAGAAAGTGACTGCCTGAAACTACAAAGACTTGCAGGGTTAAGAGGCAAACTAAGTCGTACACTTACAGAATTAGGTGGGTTTATTTCAATCATCTACATGGACCAAGGGTTAGGATTTTGATATAATGGTTCACTAAGTTGAGTCTTGAGTCTTTGAGTGCCAAGGGTTAGGTTGAAGGCAATGGTAATCCTTGAAGATCACTCCAAAGATCTTTGACAATTTTTGTCAATCTAAATAATTGCTCTTTTATCTCTTGAATCTCCTGTCCCATTCCTTTGACCACCCCTTCCAGAGCATTTACTTGGGCTTCTAATCAATCTCCTAAATTTTGACCTTCTGAATTCATCAAGGATGAGGGTGTTCCTAGGCAAGGCTCCTTTTTAGACCCTCGATCATTTTTATTAATTTTTCAATTTATGTTTCTGTTCCTCAAACTTCATGACCAAATTCCTCTTGAATGGACTCTAACACGCTAATTCTTGCCCCAGTATTACCATCCATGTCATGATGCTTAGAAATACAATAAATGGAATTGTTTTAGCATATTATAAAAATAATGAATGCATGAGCATATGAAGGTATGAACTTTGCAGATATATAAAAAAAAAGTAAAAACACAAAAATGAATTTACAAGTTTCCATGGGATATGAATGTCAACCCAAAAAAACTAAAAAAATAATTCATGATACAGCAAACAAATGTGAAAAGCTAATAAAATGTATCATAGCAACACAATAACACTTATTAATATATATAAAAAAATCAAATTATAAGAGTAAAAGGTTAAAAGTATTCCCCTTTGTATATCTAATTTGGTACCTTCTTAAATTAGGTATGGCTCTAACTAGCATTACATGAGGATTGAGTTAATCATGTAAAAATGTTCTCAGATTGCTCTCTGAGTTTGGAAAAAGCTGACGACATACCCCAATCCTTATCCATCGTAGGTTTATGTCAGAAAGGGTTCAATTCGAGTGGAAGTATCTTTCATGTCCATAACGAGGCAAACACCTCGGTCAGGCATAGGAATTTACACTTTGTAGGTTTTTCACTAGCCCCGACAAAGGCTAATACCTCAGCAGGCAGAGCTACCTCACTTCCTCCTAAAATATTAGGTACCTATGCCCTCTCCATATAAATAGAAGAGAATCTAATGCATATCCATGTGAACAGTGTGTATAGGGGAATAACTTACCTTTTATGACTTAACAATTTCAAAAATAATAAAAAAAACCTATCCTAAATTTCCCCAAAAATAATGCTATAATGGGAACAAGAGTGTTAGTGAAAAATATGAACAATATATACCAAAATTTCCATGTAAATAATTTTTTTTAAAAAAAATCAAGAATTATAGTTAAATGTCCATTGAAACCAAATTAATCAAAATTTTGTTAACACATAATTAAGTTTAGGCTTCACTCTCTAACCTGTCCCCAGTGGAGGCGCCAAGTTATCACAATATAGCCCAAACACAAATCCCGACTAGCCCAACGTAAAATGGAGAGTGTACCCATTGTTCTTTTATATATATATATATATATATCCATATATCATTATATTCTTTTATTTTTTTGGAGCCTATATTATCATTAATATTATTTTTTATCTTTTGTATATAGGGACTGAGTTGTTGAGATGAATCGCTCACTCGACTTAACTCTAAATAGTCATTACTAAACGACCATTTATTTTAGAGTCGCCACCAATCTTATTTTGGCTAGGTGGGATTGGACACCTGCCGGAGTTCGCATTTAAAGGGTTATGAAACCCATAAGAACAAACTCCAAGGTATGCGCTAATATCAAAGATCATTTAAAAAGGTCTGTGAGTCTATTACAATCACAAGTAAGGATCAACCTTCTTGTGATGTCTGATAATCACTACCTTATTAATCCCATGTTAGCTTAAATTTTGATATTTATTTGGTTTCAATATTTGATATTTAATGATAATTCCCATAATATTTTATTAAAGAAATTTATTATTCTTAGAAAATGGAGTTTTAATGCTTCTCGGGAACCAAGTGGACATGAGTTCTCTATCGTATCCCACTAGAGAACAATGCAAAATATGAAAGGTTTTATTTTCTCGAAATTGAAAAATCTTAACTTACTATTTGGAAAAGATATCTCGCTATTAAAATAATCTCTAAAATGCCTCACATATTCTAGTATCCTATGTATTAATTTAATTAGGAGACATTAACTTATTTATAAAAATAATTTTATTATTAAAAAATATGGACTCTATGACCTAGAAACAACCTAATATGATGAACATATTCTTAATGTGGACTTTCAATGTGACAGTATCCCGGTAACTTTGACAGGCACTAAAATAATGAAAACTGGATGAACCTATCCTAAATATGCACCTTTAGCATAAATGCATCTCGGTTACTATCTAAGATTTAGTTTTAGGAAGCTACTAAAATGCCCCTAGGGTACACCTTGACGTGAAAGTATCTCGGTACCCTAATGGACACTAAAATGATCTAGGAAGGCTAAACTAATCCTAAAAATTCACCCTTGGCATAGAAGCATCCCAGTGAAAAAAATTACCAAAATGCTCTTAGGGTATACCTTCAACATGAAGGTATCCTGATACCCTAATGGATACTAAAACAATGAAAAGTAGATGAATTTAGTCTAAATGGAAAAGCTAAAATTTTAAACTTGACTTAAAATGCAAAATTTGCAATCAAGCCCTTAAATTTTTGAAGATAACATTTTGTATCCTTCGGAAGATTGAACAAATACAAAAAGTTTTCAAATTTTCTATATCCCTACGAAAGGCCATAAAAATAATAAAAATCTTTGAAACCGGTGAAATATCCATTTTGCCCTAGATATTAAATTTACTATTTAGTCCCTAAGTGTTATAAAACTTCCATTTTAATGCCTACGCAATAAAATAACCTAAAAAATCATAAAAATCACATGCAAATATATACAAACAATATAACAAAATACCAACTAAGATTCGGCCAAGCACCTTGGCCTTGAAAAAAATATATTTCTAGAATTTACAAAATGACACCTTAAACTTTGTAAAATTATATTTCAACCTGTATTTAATAAAATGTCACAAAACATCACCAACAAGTCATCGAATTAGCAAAGAATCAACAAAGAAAACATGGCAAACATATTCAGAGGTTCGGCCAAACACATTTAGCCATAAAGCATAATTTTTTATATTTTGCAATTTAGTCTTTAAACTTTCTAAAATTGCAAAATGACCCCTAAATGTTAAAAATGCCTAAATCATATTTATAAACACATGAATCAAAATTTTTAAGGCCCATAAAGCTCTCGGCCAAGCTAGTAATGGCCTAAAAAAATTCATGAATTTTACAATTTAGTCCTTAAGTTTACAAATATTACTAAATAACCTAAAAACCTTAAAATTAAAGGAAAATAAACACAAAATCATCATTATTAAACCCAAACACATTCATGCATGATTTGATAAAAGAAATCATGAAAATAACATAAACAACCATTATTAAGCTTAAACAGACATAAAATTATAAAATAAATACATAATCAAAATACTAATTATCAAAATAACACCAAAGAAATAACTCATATTTAAATATAATCACAATAAAATCAGACTCACAACAATAAAAAACAATTTCATAAAAAAATTTGCTAGAAAAATTCAAGAAAAAATAAAAAATAAAAACTAAAATCACAGTGCTTAGCCTTTCAGCATGGATGGAAATCTGTTGATCCTTAACATTGTTTTGAATCATAAATGAGATGGAAAATGAAGAATAATGAAGAATAACAAAAAAGAATGAAGCTTATACCTTAACAAAGCTTAGAAAACTAAAAATTTTTGAGTGTTTTTTTGAGCCAACCAAAATATTTTTTTTTTCATGAAAACAAATCCTCCCCATTTTATATGGGGGGGTTCAACCAAGAGGGTCCTCCATTCTCTTGGCTGAAAATCCAATAAAAGAAAGGGAAAAAAATTAATTTATTTAGTTCATTAATATTTTTGTCATTATTAGCATAAAAAGATTAGACTTGCATTAATTTGACAAATAATCAAAGGTTATTCAAAAAATATTGTCATGATTACATTGATAATATCACTAATAGGTAATTAGAAACCAACCAAATTAGTTAGGGCAAAAGTTGGAAATTAACTAGACTAGTTTCCATGGAACTAGTAGAAATTAAATAATAATAATAATAATAATAATAATAATAATAATAAATAGGAAATTTATAATTGATAATTGTAAATAAAGTTTTA
>JBBYHO010504836.1:6589-21769 GCA_038382025.1 Adansonia gregorii | reverse complement strand
TAATAAATATATTTATATGATTTATAAATTTTAAAAATTGCCAAATTCAGTTTGAATGTTTTAGTAATTTTCACTTTCATAATATAAAAATCAATCTTAATTGAATTTAATATTGTGTCCAAATTTGAATCAAAATCAAATGTACAAAAAAAATTTCATCCGAACCCCTTTGATTATTAAGATTTTAAAATTTTCACCCTTTTTAAGGGTGTCTTATGGAATTGTAAAAATATATGTAGAGTAAATAAATAAATTTGGGGTCACTTCCTCATTTGTAACCGTATCTCATGTTTTTTGTCCCAACGGAAATTCATGCCTTGCTTCCCTCCAATGGATTTCCATGAGACAATACTGAATACACTTGAGAAAAAAAAAAGCATAAAATAATGAACTTGGAATAAAAACATGACAGACAAAAATCTTAGCAGTAAATAATAATAATAATAATAATAATAAGAGAAGGGTAGCTTTATTAATGCAACAATCCGAAAGGTGCAAAATTCAAAACTTGTGTCACGATCCATAACATCGACATAAAAGTTATGTAAGTTTTGAGCGAATGCAGAAACAGAAGCTGCAGCAGCGGAAAATGAACTACGTTTTATCGAACTGCGTTATGGGGGGTACGTACAGGACAAAGATCATTACCTCTTTCAACAACACGCCAAGCGCCCCCACCTTAACATTATCAACCCTCAACATGTTACTTCATTTACTTTTTTATTTTTCCAAAGTTACTCAGCTTTTGTTCCCTCTTTATACCGCTTACTAAAATTAGATATTAACAACCCCCCCCCCCCCCAAAAGAAAAACAGGAACTACTGCAGTCAATGCAGGGGCAATTTCATGATAGCATGCAGGGAATATTATTTTTTTAAAAAAAAAAGGAAAAGAAAAGAACATCAAAACCAGCAGGAATGGATAGTTTAAAGTGGTCATTTGCCATTGTTCCAATAATTACCCAGAACAAAACAGCAGCAAGATAGCACTGCTTATGTCAACCAAACTAATTCCGTAGCCCGGTATATAACTTGACAATCAATCCACGTCATAAATATAGTCTGATGTGTACCTGGACATTTTCAAAGCCTCACTGTGCTAGTCTCAGTCACCCAAAGAACAAAATACTAAGCATGGGGAATAAGCTTGACTGGACTTCATAAAATATGCTCGCATTATAAATATTACTTATGCTCTTTTAATAGAAATGACTCTTCTACAACTTTTTACAAAATTCCAAAAGTGAAAGATAGCTGGTTCAGCAAAGTGATATCTGTTGTTGACCTAATTTGCTGCAATTGAATTAAGCTCTAGGGGAAAAACAGGGATGTGCAAAATAATAATAATAATAAATAATAATAAATTGATTACCAAGAAAAAAAATGCGGATATACTGGAGAAGGAACAAAATGATGCCAAGTATTCATGCAGGCCATCTTTGTAGATATTCAAAGATCAAACCCTGGCATTGCAAACTGAGCAGCAAATGCCTCAACCCGGTTCCGCAGATCAACAACATCTTTATTATTGTAAAGACACTTCAATTTTCCATGATCTCTCTGAACAGCACTTGTAATCTGAGCCGCCCTATAAAGAAAATCTGCGATTGTCTCAAAATCGGACTCTAAACAACCTCTTGATGTCATAGCAGGCGTACCTAACAAAATACAGAATAGGAAAATTAAGACATTAATGGCAAAACACATTTTAAGCCAGCATTTTAGTGGCAATAAAATATAAGAATATCATCACCAAGCTACTATAAATAAAGTACAGATGACCATGTCTAAAACATCTGTATTTTTTTAATGAATATAGTCACCAGGAACATGCTGAGATTTCACTTACTGCTAATTTTGATGTTTCTAGAAGTAGATAACCACATGAATAATGCAGTTAATGCATAAAAGAAAGATTAATGATCACATGATTCTCGAAAATGTTTTAGGCTCCAATAAACCAGTAGCCAGTTAGCTCGCAAGAAGTACAAGCAAGAAACAGAACACGTGTTATTTTTAACACATTTGTCTCTTTGAATAACCTTCGTTGTCATACTAACACTCTAACTGACAGATTAATTAGTCATTTCTAAATATGTTACAACATATTTGTGCACTTGAACGATCTTATTCAGCCCATTTTTTCAATGACTGAAAATATCTGCAGTAGATCTTAGATAATGCGCTTGCCTAGCAAACATTAAGGCATCATGTATTGCGACATTTGACTGAACCGTCAAAGAGCAATAGAAATTTCTTCAACTGAAAAGACAAGAATACTGCTTACCTATTCTCACTCCTCCAGGGGAAATAGCACCATTATCACCATATATAGCAGTTTTATTCAGAGTGATGTGGCACATCTCACAAACTTTCTCATAGTATTTACCTGGGAAACAGAAGAATAAAGAGTTATTAGTGAGGAAAAAGTGCAGGGAAGCATATATATCAGTATTAATATGCAGGAAATGCAATCTGCAAGTAAATAATTGCACGTTTATAGATTGTTCATCATAGTAATAAATTATTAAAAACTAATCAAACTAGTTTAACTCCAGATTCCAATTGAAAAATATGAAACGAATATGGACAGTGTTTTTAGCTCGTCAAACAGGAGAGCTGGTAAAATGAAGACAAAAAGCCTTGAATATGGTCTACAGGAAAGTAGCCCACTTTTCTTAAGATTCTCAAGAAAATTGACAGCCTTTAAACTGAACTATCAACTTCTATTTCACTACTCAGAATCTTTTATTCATAAGAAATAACTTATCTATACTATTTACATTGAATAAAACAGTTTTGTCAAATGCTTTCCTCTCTTAAGACATAGCCTTGAATAGTGGCAATAAAAAAAAAAAAGGAAACATAGCCTTGAATAAGACTGGCAAATTTTATTATTTATTATAAAATAAATGCAAGTTGGTTGATCTTCACAAGGGGTTTTTGCTAAATTTCACAATGAATGTCACATGTTCCAACAAGTAAAACAAAGGTAGCTTCAAAGTCCAGAGAGAGGCTGACTAACAGAAAGCCAAAAACAAAGGGTGAAAAAAGCCATTAAAATGTTTTGATTGGAAAATTGGTCACAAGTGAAAGGAAAGCTGCAACGTTAACATAATCAAACCAAATCACAAGAAAGAATAACCTAATTCCAAACAAAAAACAAATTCAAGATATTAACATATATTCCATCGGCATATAAATATACCAAATTATTTATATAAGCAGGCAAGATTACGGAACCTGTTAAGCCTAGCGTACTGAGATCCCAGAGCAGCAAATGGTTGTCAGTGCCCCCAGTAACCAACTTGCATTTTCTTCTCAGCAAAGCAGATGCTAAAGCCTGAGCATTTCTCTTAATCTGTTGCATATATGCTTTGTACTCTGGTGTAGCCACTTGCTTCAACGCTATGGCAAGAGCGGCAATATGATTATTATGAGGTCCCCCTTGTAATGATGGGAAAACAGCAAAATTTATCTTTTCCTCAAAATCATAATGGCCACTACAATCACCATTACTGAGACAAATGCCTTGCTTTCTTGATTTTGCACCTCTCCTGTAAAAGATTATACCTCCCCTTGGGCCTCGTAGACTTTTGTGAGTTGTCGAAGTAACAATGTCACAATAATCAAATGGATTGGCACATTCCTGTAATAGACAAGAGCGAACAAACTGGTAAGATGAAAGAAAAATCACATTGCCTTCCATGAATAGGCAATTTCATCAACATGATGAGCACTTGAATGCCAAGGCTATTATTTTTCTTTTGCGGACTGAAGCTCAAAGGTTTTTTTTTTTTGGGAGGGGGGGGGGAAGAGGGGAACAGATTGGGTGGTGCCTCATTCATGGTGATGGGCAGTTCAACCCAAAACTTCAACATGCTATTCTAGTTTCACTAGTTCAAGCATGAAATTCACACGATCCTTCTTATATTTTTGTACCCATATAACCCTAATAAATTAAATTCAGAACTGGTGTTAAGAAGGAAAACACCTTGTAGAGAATCAATAGTCTATAGCTTTGAATTCCAAAAGCATCGACGATGAGCCAGAAACAGCTAAATTGCATGGAATATAAGTCTTAGACAGAGGGCACGCAAGTTAAGTTGCATGAGTTGAAGCTTACAGTGCTTGCATTTTGTGCTTATTTGGCAGGCAACAAGTAACATTTGTGATTATTAACAGCAGCAATTCCAATTGTAAGTTAATCTAAATAGATTAGATAAGCAATTTAACTCTGGCTATTAGTCTCCAAACGAATAGCAAGAAACCAAATACAGAGCCAAAAATTACCAGAAACCTCAACTCAGGCACAGAAAACTTTATACTAGAATCAAAATTTCTAACAAATGACCAATTAAAACAAGAAAAGTTCAAACCTTAGCCGCCACAAGACCACTAATATGAGCCATATCACACATCAACACCGCTCCACACCTATCCGCAATCTGCCTAAACCTCGCGTAGTCCCACTCCCTAGGATACGAACTCCCACCACAAATAAGAATCTTGGGTCGATAATCAAGCGCCTTTTCCTCAAGCTTATCATAATCAATATACCCTGTTTGAGGTTTCACCTTGTAAGGAAAACTCTCAAAAAATATAGAAGCAGCAGATACTTTCTTCCCACCGGGCATATACCATCCATGACTCATATGCCCTCCGGATGGTGAATCCAACCCCATGATCCGATCACCGGGCAACAAAAGTCCAGTATAAACTGCGAAATTAGCGGAAGTGCATGAATAAGGCTGCACATTGACTCCCCATTTCTCGGAATCAAGACTAAAGGCTGCCAATGCACGCTCCTGACAAAGGGTTTCGATTTGATCAATAAAATGATTCCCCGTATAGTATCTCGCTCCAGGCATTCCCTCGGAGTATTTGTTCGTTAAATGGCTTCCCAAGGCATCCATCACAGCTCGGCATACAAAGTTTTCCGAAGCAATAAGCTCAATTCCTAAGAATTGCCTTTTCTTTTCCTTGTTCATGATTTCACTCAATTCTGGATCCGCCTCTTCCAGCCGTTGGTTTCCCCATGACCGGACTGCGGCTCGTCTTTCCTCCAGACTGGGCTCAGGCGCTAATCGTTTACAAGGGTTTGAAACAGGTGTAAGATCCCTTTGCCTTTTCACGCACATTGATTTGCCTAAAATCCTAATTTCCTCATCTTCTTTCACGTGGTTTTTGTGCTCGTCGTCCTCGAACAGAGAGGAAGCGTCGTCTTTTTCCTCGAAGAACTGTAACGGAACGGGCGGGACGGGGTTCGACGAGCAACGAAGGCTGGACTCGATCTTTAGCGAAATCGAATCGTCGGAAATGGAATCTTTGGTAAAACCCAGAGAAAAAGCCGACTGAGCATGAGACAAATCCATTGAAAGCCCTAAAAAAAGAGGAAATATTGAAGTGTTTGGGGGGGGGGGGGGAACTCCTTCAAGGGGGTGGCCGGGGAGAAGTGCTTACAGCCCTAAAGCGTAAGTGTACAAGCAACAAAAACAATTGCAACAATTTCTACAGCAATTTCCACAGAAACAACAAAGCGTTGGCTGATTTGAGATTGAATAAAAAACAAAGCTTTCCATAGACCAAAAAAAAATTATTAAAAAGAAAAGATTGCTCTTTTTTTTTTTCTTTTTCAATTGAGTCCCCGAAACCTTGGAATTCGGAATGTGGTGTGGAAAGGAAAGGAGAAGACAGATAAAAAGGGTTTCCCTGTAGCGACGAGTAGCAGACGACAACTTGGCGGATGAACCTGGATCAGATTTTGGGCGTTGGTGATTTCATGACCGGGCATAGCATGTATGGCCTACGGCCTTGTACCCGTTATTTACACGTGGCGAAAAGGTCTAAATTCTGGCGTGCGAAAAATGGTCCTTTGAACTCTTCACTCAATTCATCTAGACAAAATTACGACTACGTTCAAGCTGTTTTTTTTTTTTTCCTCCCTTTTCCACGAAAAGAAAAAACTAAAGATCAGTCCACAAGACCACAGCGGAAAAGGGCCCAGTTCGTTTTCATATTTTCCATTTATTAATTGAATAAAAAATAATAAACCATATTAAAATAGAAAATTTAATTATAAATAAAAACGAATTTCAAATGTTTTTAGCGTGGAAGCCGGAAAGATACGTGTAATTCTTCTTCTTTTTTTTTTTTTTTTCAGTCAAAGAATTTTTTTCTTCCAAGTTTCAGCTGATATGGGCCGACCGGCCTAACAAGTTGAAGCCCGACTCAGACTTTGATTACACCTCCAGTGTCGTTTGATTACAGACCCTCTTCACGCAGATCTAGATGATTGCTCAGCTCAATCACCAAAAAACCCTTCTTAACATTTAAAATTTAAATTTATAGGGTGGTTGTTAGGTTTAGAGGAGAAGATGGATGAGATGTGGTTTTAAATTTGTGGAAGCGGTTTGCAGAGCAACTCAATTAATTATTTTCTTTCTATATGCTTGCCTATCATTAACAATGGCATGTCTAACATAACATTTTGTGGGTCCTTTCATGGCTTTTAAATAAAAACAATTTTTTTCCCAGATTTGGTTAGTAAAATACAATGTCTTTAACACCATTTTAATGCACAACCTCAGTGCACCTTCGTGGAGATGATAGCAGCCATAAACATAAAACAAGGTCCTAAAATAAAGTGTTTTTATCTCAATCGTTTAACAAAATCCTAACTATATAAATAAACCTTATTAATAGACAAAATTGAGGATACTCCTAAAACTAAAAGCCACCGTATTTATATCAGTGCCTTCTAAATTGCTATCACAGAGTACGGGATTAGGGACAGGGAAATCAAATTAGCAAAACCCAAACCAAACCACAAGAAAATATGGAATTTGGATTATTATCAGCCAAGTCAACTAAATGATTTGCACCAATCATAAAGAGTTGATAACGCAAACTCAAATAAAATGTAACTCTCTAGTGTGTGCTAAAAGCCAAACATGTCAACAATTTTTTTAGCAGTCAAGAATGTCTCTAATCGCACAAACTAAAACAAAACTCAGGATATAACTACTACCTGACCAAGCCAAATTCGATGTCAACTTGCTGCCCGCCTAAATTGCCTGCAAAACAAATCATTATGAGTGAGAACGGCAAAACATAAAATAAGTGAGCGCTTCAAGCAATTAGCAACTAGTAAAAACAAGAAAAAGGACATAAAACTATGCACCAAAATATTACAATAGGAATATTTTAAAACAAAAGTTATCGAGCTCATAAATCAATCCGTTTTCTCAAAAAATCCCAACCATGAGTCTTTTTGGAATAGACCCCTTCGCACCAAGGCTTTTTGGCTGTATCACAAATCATGAGAATTTGGGGTATTATTGGAGAAATTTTATGACTCCAACCAAAGCCTGTTTGTGATGCTCCACTCTTTCCTGGCTCAACTCTTCAGTCTGGTTTTAATGGTGCTGCTAAAGATGATTAACGGACAACACATTCTTTGGAAATAGGGGAATTATTTGATTTGATGCTCATTCTTGACATGCAGTCAGCACTCAGCACTCAGCAGAGGCCAGCAAGAACTGAAAATATTTATGTGTTCCATTGTTCTTTTGAGAAAATGCAGATATGAGTCTAGTCAAAATTGATCGCTACTTTTTTGCTCAACATTCATAATCTTAAATATGAATATACAAATTTAAAACACAGTCAAACATATCAAATGCATCATAACAGCCTACGAGCATGATCTTATAAAACAGTAACATAATTACACAAAAGTGTGCATTTCTAGAGGAATAAGACGCCCAATAGAGAAATGGTTTATAACATCCAGTCCACACAAAAGAAAAGTACATCATGTAAAGTCACTTATATATTACAAAAAGCAAAGAGATCGCTACAATAAAAACATCACACTTTGGCATCCAGTTACAATGATAAACTTGTAAAATCCAATCAAAGAACCATACCTATATAGCTACTCATCTGCATGATGTGGACATGGATTCATTCACAAAGGAAAGCCTTCAAAAGCTGAGTCTCTCTCCTGGTGGACATCTAGATTGTCAAGCAGCTTTGAATAGCCATAAGTCAATGAAAGATCTAATGAGTTCTTTTCACTAGCAGCTTCATTATATCTTTTACCACTGTCATTGTCCATGCTACTAACATCACCAAATATGCTTCCGACAGGCTCTTTCATATGAATGACTTTCCCAAACAATTGAAACGAACTAACCCCTACTTTGCTCGACTTGCAGCCCACATTTTCAGTAAATTCTGTGCCAAAGGAAACAATGCTGCTCTGGCTATCCGGTGACAAGTTGTCCGACTGTGAACTGCCAATGTTGAGCTCAGTGGATATCCTATTCAACTTGGGCACCAAAGAGTTGCTACAGAAACTATCAGTGGACATCATTGGGGTATTCCCACTCACATAGTTGGTTAAACCTTGGACGTTAAAATGATTTTGCCTGGCTCCCTGCATGCCAGCAGGAAAAGAATTGCAATTCAACAGTGATGGATTTATGTACCCCATCGTTGAATTGGTTAACCCTGTCATAGGGAAGAAGCTTTCTCCCTCTGCATCAGTCAGCCCAGAATCATGTGAAAACTTGGACTTCTTTGCCGAGGGAAATGAGGAATGAAGTGGTAAGGAAGAAACAATTTCGACTTGCCATGGGCTCACTCTCCTTGCATTCTGGAGAACTTCAGGTTCATCCCATGCAACCTAGGTACATAAAAATGACGAAATTGAGAATCAGCAAGGGTAAAGGGAAATTTTATAAGTGGCAAAATAGATGAAAACTTTATCTTAATACCTCTCAAAAACTTAAGTGTAAACAAACCACATCCTAGCACAAACCCCAACCCCCAAAATGCTGCCTCTGAGAGAAGAAACTATTCTGCCATTATTACCAGTGATAAACACGTAGATAAAGTGCAGATTAAAATAGACCTCTATCAAAGCACCAAAAATTCACCTGTTCTCCACTAAGAAGACACGATGACATTGGAGTATCACAAGATACATTTCAAGTAAGCATCAACTTTAAAACTTAGGAACATGCCAAATTTATGGGAACTGAAGTTATCATGAGTAAGCTGCATTTTCCTTGTTAGTCGATTGGCTCAAAATTGAATAAATAAGCACTCTATTCCTTAAACAAATATAAAGTAATAGATTTTAGATTCACGTATAACCAATATCAAGTCAAAGAATCTTGAAGATTCCACAAATGCCTTGTCAAAATGCAATAAACAAAAGAAAATAAGATCACCATTTGAATGAAAAACCACTAAATAACAAGCCATTCAAAACCCAAAAACAAACTATGAGAAAAGAATGAAAAATGATGCAAATCATTTCCAATCAAAATCAATTACTAAAAAATCTGAAATTATTTCCTCCCAAACCTTGCCCATAACTCCAAGATTTATACGACATTTTTCAAGTTTCTGTTTCTTCGAACTCATTAAAACTGTTAAAGTAATAATTAAGAAGCCCAATATAGAAAATATTCAAAAATAGATATGCACGAAAGTAAAATGCAACCTGCTGCTACAACTTTGTAGTCTCATTTCAACCTCAATTCCTCCACTCTCTCAATCTATCATTAGAACTTATTCCAATCAAGAATTTCGCAATGATCCACTTCTAATTCACCTCTTTTAATCGTATTGAAAACTTAGTACTTCTGAATTAATACGGGAAAAATTATTAATTTTGAAGTCAACAGCAAGACACATTCAATTTAACAACCACAATTCGAAAAATTGAGTCCGAAGCATTTTTACCAGAAGCATTCGCCAAGGAGAGCCAATCCAGGGGCCAGAATCCGGTAAAGCAGCAGACATAACCGTCCCTTGATACCACGTTATTCGCGAGGAATCCTCGGTCTCAACTGCCATCTTTACTCTGGTCCCACCACCCCAATATATATTTAGTCCTGCCTCCACCAACTCCGCTCTCACCACGAAATCGGCCCAACCGGGCCGAGGATAGTACACAACCTCGAATGGCAACCCCTTCGCTGCCCTCTCCGCCGCTTCCGCAACCACCTCCGCGGTCATTCTCCCCCTTCCTTCCCCTTTTATTGCTCCTCCATAACTTGACTCTCTCCACCTCCCAGAATCCCCGCCGCCTTCTCCTTTCTTTATCGCCCGACGGACTCCAATAAACATTTTCCCATTACAGTCTCTCATGAAGACAACAGAATCGCCAGCAATAAGCTTCTTTTTATTTACGAATTTGCTCCATCCCGTAGTGAGCAGATGCCGACGCGGCGTTCCTCGGTAAATGTGGCGAAACTCCCAAACCCCGCCGCGAACGTCGGTGACGGAAAGAGTCTGAACCGGTGGCTCAGCACTGTAGTCAAGAGGAGGAAAAATGGAGTCAGCGCAAAACCGCGGGACGGAGAATCCACCACCATTGTTGGCATCGGACGGCGTTAAAATCTTGGCGAACGACACGATCTTATCAGAATCTTCAACATCCCCATTAATGCTTAGAAGTTGATTGGGAAGTATAGGAGGTTCGAAGGGGACGAGGAGGAGTTTCGCGAAGACTTCGTCGGTTTTCGGATCGACGAGGCAATGAACGTCGGAGATAACGCAAGGGATGACAGGTCTGGAGTGCACGAGAGGACTGAGTAACGAAGTCGAATCGCAGGACTGTTCCACGTGGCCTTGAGGGAAGTAGTAAACCCTGGAGTTAATGAAGGGGATTTGAACGGAAGAGCCAGCGCAAGCTCTCCATATCCTGGAATCGACGCGGCGAAGCTCCGCAACAGGAGGCTGTAGAAGCGGCATCGGTGGCCTTAGGGTTTAGAACAAAAAAAAGGATAAAACAAGTGGAAAGTACAATATGTTGAAAAAGGGCAGAATCGGGGCAAAGGGAGAGCTGCGTCTGAGGGTCGGAGAAACCGGCAAGAAAGCCAAATTCTGTTAGCGTCAGGAGAAAAAGGCCATAATTTAATTGGTTAGAAATTTACAGTTTTAGCCCACGACCAACTTAACCGCCTAGCCCTCGCTCTCCACGTCACTCTCTAATCCAGAACGTGTTCTACACTCGCTTTCTTAATTCAAATTCAATTTTAGTTGTAGATTAGTGGCAGTGGTGAGTAGCAGTAACCAGTGTTCTAACTGGAAATAAACGTGAACTTTCATAGGGTTAGAATACAAAAATGCCATTTATGTCAACCAGTCTGATCCGACGGTGGAGATTGATTGTTATGGGAAGTCCATTTTGCTTTGACTTGAGTGTCTGTTCTGGTTGGGTTGGGAGGGCGCGACAATAGCGGAAATGGATGTGGAGAAGGCCGTTTTGAGTGAATGTCGGACGGGAATAGTAAAAAAAAATCCGTTTTACGGTTACAGAATAAGAACGACCGGATTTGCATGCTCTGCTGTCGCTGTTTACGTTACTAGGCGCCGACATTTAATTTTCCTTTTTTAATTAATTAATTTATTTATTTATACAGGAAATTACTGAGCTGGTCGTAATCTGGACCTTGAACTTCTCTTTTTTTTTTTTTTGGGGTCATGTGTTACATTAATAAAGCAATTTTATCCTCTTATATTGCAACGAAAACCGTTGGTCTCATCTGCCTGTGAAAGTTTTTTTTTTTTTAAGAAAAATCTTGGGGGAACTCAATTAAGATTATATATATATATATATATATGTGTGTGTGTTTTCTTTATCAAATAAGTACTTTTTTTCTTATTAGAATGTTGGAGGACTTGAAAAAATAGTTTCCTCGTGATAATTGTTTGACTAGTGTCAAATACTACCATGAATTATCTTCCCTATGGCTATGATGATTGATGTTTTTTATTTTTTTTACATATTTTTAGCTTATTAAATCAAGGAATTTGTTAATGAAATCTCATGATCAGCCTCATTGTTTCATTGATTAATAATACTATCGTTTAATATAAATTTTTACGGATTAGTTATATTCAAAATACTACTTATTTTACTATTTTTTATTATATACTAATTAATTATTAATATCATTAATATTAACATATTAAAAATATAAGAAATCACCTAGTCAACTATTAAGGTTTTTTTTTTTTGGCATAACATTTATATCTATACCTACTCTCCATAAAACAAATAATTAACTTGATCTGAAAAGGATTAAATTTAAGTTATAAACTTCTAATTTTAAAACAAAATTAGAAGTATTTAGATTTTTTAAGTTTAAAAATAACTACTCATTTTCTTTTTTCTAACTTAGCATTTATTTTTAAACATATTTTCACCTAATTTTGTAGATGTGATTAATTCTAATTACCTCAAACACCATGTTATAGAAACTTTTGACCATAATCTTACTAATGATTTGATATTTTAAAAAGGTTTTTTTTTTTTTTTATTTTGTAAGTGTAACTAAAAGACGATTATATGTCTTATTTCTTTTATAAATTTTTTTTTTTTACACTTTTCTAATATATCGTTGATGATTTGTGCTATCAATTAACACGGCTTGTGAAGTTAAACTCTGCCAGTGGGACGATATAATTTCTTATTTTTAAATGTTACATCCAACTTTTGTTACCTTTATTTGAAATACACTAAACCTATAGATAAAATAAAATAAAATAATACAAAGCCAACCCTTCCGTTTGAAACTACCAGTTTTTCCCGATGAAGGTTAACGGTTAGTCAATATGTTAACTTCCATCAAAGTTCAGTACCATATCCAATTCTTTTTCGTTTTTTGATGGTTATCCCTTTTGGTCTTTTAATTTACATTAAAATAATAAAACTGAAAATTAAATTTGTAGGCAATTTGAGAACGTAGAAATTTCTAATTAAAAAAAAAAGAGAAGCTAAATAAAGTAGCAAATGCAATTCAACTCATTACAGAAAACAAACCAGATTCACACAGACAACAAAATCACACATTACAGAGAGCATGTAGGAGCTTGCTCACTGTTCTTTATTCAAAGAACACGACACAATCTGTTGCCAAAAACAGAAATGTTACAGCAACGATGGAGACATTTATTGCACTTAGAAGTAGGACGTCTGCTATATGCGAAACATATTAATGCTAACATACCAAGAAAGCTTCGGGATCACTCATCTTCTGACTCAGACTCGGCATTCTGGAGCCACTCGATGAAGGGCTTGACATTCTTCCAAATCTGGGAACTCTTGTTGCTACCAGCTACACCCTTCTGGTACCACTCCACGATGAACTCTTCTTCCAGCATGTCATTGTCATACAGCGCTTTAAGAACCAATGCCACCTCCTTCACTGCCTCGGGGCTAGCCTTGCTGCAAAAAGACTCGATAGAATGGAGGAGCACCATCTGCCATCCCTCTTCGTTGGCTGCTGCTGTAAGGTAGTTCTTCTTTTTGGTTACTTCTTTTGCAAATCCCTTTCCAACATCATGAAAGAGTGCTGTGAATAGAGCATCCATGACTTCTTGAGAGGTTCCGGAGAGCGAACCTAGGAAGGATTTAAGTTGAGTTGTAGAAGGCACTTTCTTGAGGTATTCCTTTATCTCATCAGCAAGTTTCTCATAGGCACCAACACCATTCTCATGTACCTTAGCCTGATGATCCGGAGACTTCTTCACCGACTTTTTCTTCTCTTCATTGGTAGAGAGCATCACCATATCTGCAGTAACAGCACTCAACTGCTCTTGGATACGTTGTTGAGCAGCCTCCAGTGAAGTATCTGTTTGCCACTGAACATCATCATCACCATTGCTGGCCAGCTGTTCATTCTCATCAGCCTGGCTACGTGCAGGGGAGTGATCCTCATCAGAATGTTTGCTTTTCTTCTTGGTTGCTGCACCTTTGGAAGCAGCAGCAACCTTTGAAGTACTAGTAGTGGAACCCTTTTTCTTAGCCTCTTTTTTAATCTTCTTCAGCTCTTCATCAGCAGCCTCACCCTCCTTGAGTCTTTCCTTTTCAGCCCTTCTCATCGCCTTTTTGTCTTTTGATGACTTCTTTGCTTCAGGTGGGTTCTTAAGAATGAAAGTTGTAAGCTTATCCCTCATGTCGACATCAGAAACAAACCCACATGCAGCACATTTCAGAGTAATCATCTGTGTCTTGGTAATAACAATCTCAGTTTCAGGGTTCCCACAACCATAGCACTGAACATACTTCTTAATGAAGTTCTCAAGAAGCCCTGCAAGCTTGGCAGTGTCATGGGCACCATTTACAAGCGAAGTTCCAGTCTTCTCATCAAACTTGGATTGGGCCCCCAGTTCACAACCAAAATACTTTATAGTGTATGAAGCAGGTCTAGCTAAAGCCTTTGCAATCTCAACCATGTTAACCACGTTAGTCTTGATGCCATTTCCTCTCCCTTCAATCTTAGTTATCATTTTTGGCATCTTATACCTATAGAAGGCATCATCACTGTTCGAAGCACCTATATTTTGCAAAGCCATCTTGCTCGAGAGTTAATCACAAAGGGCAGGTCAGATACTGGTGTTTTCAATTGTGGTGAGAAATCCTTTACCAAACAGCTTTCTTGAGCTTGGAAGAGGTCGCATAAAATGCCAACCAAGACTGTGTGTATTATTGGCCTTAAAATGCATGCAGATGACTTCAAAAGAGGAACTTTTACTCTTTTTTCTAGATGTGGGACAGTACTCTCCAAGCAATCCAATCGATGACAGAAAGAGAGAGGCCCGTTCAGACATAAAAGAAGATTCAAAAGTAAAGATCTCCACTTTGACAAACTGTTGATTGAACTGCCAACTTCATGAAAGATAATAACAGAGTTAATCCAGGCAAACGTTAAACATCACAGTTTATCAATAACACGTAGAGAGCTCATCAAAATCAGGTAAAATTAGTTCAATAACAAATGATATACAAACTAAAAAAGGCTATTAGTAAAATCAACATTGAAGCACAACAATACAATTATCAATCCTACATATACAAATCAAAATTTATACAAACTAAATATATTTCACAATTCAAATACCTACAAAGCATCAGAAATAACAAGTATTAGATCATTCAATTCGGGTTATCTATTAATCGAGGATATAAATATACTATCAGAACTTAGATAAAAAATGTTATTCTTAAGCTTCTTTATATCACCCAAACCGTTCGAATGTGAGGGCAAAAAAAGAGACTTTATTAAATTAAGGGTGAATTAAAAGAAACAAAATAAGAAAGACGTAATAAAAAAATAAAATCCCAATTCTAAAACCTCCTAGTCATATTAAAAAC
>JBBYHO010504825.1:6621-21769 GCA_038382025.1 Adansonia gregorii | reverse complement strand
TCATCATCATTATCGAAAGTGTCACTATCACTCATGTAACCACCATAGCCTTCTTCTTTTGCTTTTTTGGGTTTGATTTTTTCCATATTGGACATTCAAATTTGTTATGTCTTAGTTTCTTGCACTCATAGCAAATAATTTGTTTTTTCTCTTTCTTGTTTGAGTCTCTTTTCATCATTTCTTTTTTAGGAGGTCTTCTTACTTTGTTCATTTTCATGATTTTGTTGAATCTTTTTGAGAACATGGCCATTTCTTCATCTTTCTCGACCTTTTCATTATCATCACTAGGTGTGGTTGATTTAAAGGTAACACTTGCCTTTTTTTGATGGTTCTTGTCCATGCTTGATCTTCATTTCATAGATTAGAAGAGAACCTATGAGTTCATCCAAAGAGAGTGCATTAGGATCTTTGGATTCTTCAATTGCTATCAGTTTTGCTTCCCATGACTTGGAAAGACTATTGAGTAGCTTCTTTATCATCTTTTTAAGATAGGTTTTTCTAAGTACCTTCAACCCGTTGATGATGTCTATAAACCTATCTGACATTTCTTTGATGGTTCATCCATCTTCTTCTTGAATAATTAATAGTCAAGTGTGAGCATGCTTATTTTAGGTTCCTTGACTTGATTTGTTCCTTCATGTGTGGTTGCTAACTTATCCTATACTTGCTTAGCATTGTCACATACTGAGACTCTATTGTACTCAATTGGACCAAGAGCATTAAATAATGTGTGCATGGCCTCGGCATTTAATTGTGCCATTTTAGTGTCTTGTTCATCCCATTCTTCTTTCTCTTTTGGCATAACTCAATCTTTGACTCTCTTCTTTGGAATGAGTGGTCCATTGACAATGATTTTCCATACTTCATAGTCATTTGCTTGGATAAAAAGCCTCATCCTTATCTTCCAATATAAGTAGTTGTCACCATTAAAGAGTGGAGGTCTCATGATAGAATGCCCTTCAAGTCTTATAGCATTTGCATTTGTCTCAAATGCCATGAGATAAACTACATCTTGGCTTTTTAACTCTTATGGGCTTCTTGAGGCTTTGATTACAATATTTGCATTCTCTATTTTTAAGCTATCATGGATCTTTTTTGAAGATTGTGAGACCTATAATAGAGGCCAAAGCTCTTGATACCAATTTTTAAATGAGATTGAACCAAGAGGGGGTGAATTGGTTCTATAGAAACTTTGTAAATTTGAAGTAAATGGAAAATTGAAAATAAGATAAGGAAGAGAAAAACCAATAATCGATGTATAGAGGTTCGATCTTTTAATTTGGCATCTACATCCTCTCCTCTTGGTACTATCTTGCTAAGGTGATTCCTATAATTTACTAGGGAAATTGTTACCTTTAAGGCTAAGGTATAACCTTACATAACTATCTTTTAAGGCTTAGCTAGAACCTTTCAATTACTTTCAGAATTAGACCCCAAACTCTTAAATATTTTCACTCAATTTCACATAACCCCTTTTTGATATGAACGAAGTATTTTGCAAACCAATTTAACCTCTAGTAGGTAGATGTTTGCTAGAATTTAAGTACAAGATGAATGAGATACAAATAGACTTGAAAAGTATGAATTTGATACAAGTGGAAATAAAAAATTTGATGATTTTAAGCTTTTGTTATTCAATGATTCAATAAAATATATATCTTTGCTTTTTCAACTATTTGGAACCTCCATTTGTAGTTAGAAATTGATTCATAGACATTGGGCATTTAATGTAGTGGTTGGAAAGCCATTGTAGCCATCAGAAATGTTTGTTTCTGTTAAATCCTGTGTTGTAGTATCGATACAATAGCAGTAGTATCGATACAAAGTTCAAAAAAAGTGACCATTACGGCTTGTTGTAAAGATACAAGAACCTGAGTATCGATACTAAGCAAGCTGTATCCATGTAGATACCATTTTATTGATACATATGAGGGTTTTAGCTAAACCATGGTTACTGCCAAGCCTTTGTATCAATACACATGGGATAAGTATCGATACTAAGTAGCCTGTATCGATACATACTTACTTGTATCGATACATTTGAGGGTTTCATACAAACCTTGGCTACTGTTAAGCCTGTATCGATACTAAGTAGGCTATATCGATACCTTCATACTTGTATCGATACATTTGAGGGGTTTTATGCTTAGTATCGATACATTTGTTCTTTGTATCAATACCAACCTTCAAAAACATTTGTGAAATGATTTTTATTGACTTAAACAAATCTCAAGAATCATTTTAAGTAAAAATATACTTTTTAGAGCACATAATTTTTTTACAAACTTAGTATTTTTCAAGATGCTTTTCAATTTAAACACAAATACCAAGTTGAGTATTATTTTAAATTAAGTTGTTTGTTATATCAAAACCGAAATCAAGGTTATCACTAGTAGCACTCCGATGTGGTTTGACATTGTTTGGCTCTTAGGGTTCACTATATGAGCTTAAATTAACGCATGAATTGGTATCTGAATAGCTCTTTCATTTGGTAAAGATAATTAAGGCACCTCGCTCCTAGGCCCATGTAGGTTTGGCAGAATAGGTTTAATCCGATTGATATATTTCCCTATGTAAATGCAAAAGTGTACTTTCAAGAGACATAGGTAATTTACATCCTAGAAAGTCTTGCCATGCCTATGCAGAGGGTTACACTTAAAGGTGGATGGCTCATTTCTCCTAATAATTAGGATATTAACCTTACCATGGAGTTTGCCGGGAATCTAATGCAAATGCACGTGCAAAGTGTATGTTAATGAAAATCAAACCTTTTGTTTTACCCTTATATTACTTATTCAAATTGATATTTATTTGGGAATAGAGTAATCCTTGACAATTATAAGATAAAAAATATAAAAGGTAAAAGGTTAGAAGATAAAAATAAAAAGGGACTATAACTAAACAATGATGGAAACCAAAAAAAAAACCAAGGCAGGACATAACTACTCATAGGCCTAACTCTCTAAATAGTTCCCTTATAGTGTCACCAAGCTATTGCCATATACCTTTTTTATCTTCGGTTGATCCAAAGTGAGCATGCATGCTTAAAATATAGATGGTTGTATGGTTAAGCTTTTGGGTTATCCCTTAATTGAATTAGGCATAATGATATAAAAGGGAAAATGACAATTAGGCTATCATAAAATGGCCATAAATTTGGTGAGTCATTTTGGGTTAGGCATAATCAGATCTATTGAAAGCAACATTTCAATCTATGAAAATAGAAATATCCGATTTCAAGGTCTATGAGATCTAAAGATTCATTAGTTGGGTTTGAGAGTTGGTTACGAATAGGGAAGGATTAACACCCCCACAACATTTGGAATTGGTACCTACTAACTATATCTTACTTTGGATTGGATTTAATCAGTTTCACTTTATCATCTCTTTAATGCATGAAATTTGGTAAAATGTAGATCCAAGTTTTAAAGAAAAAAATTATATCGCCTATGTCCCTGGAGATGTAAAGAAGATAAGGCTTTTTATGGAAATAATCTTTAAATTAAATTTTAAAAATTTGGATATTCTGTGTTAGGCACTAGAGAGATACCAACGTGGGAAATTGCCTAATCATTTTTTAAAAGAATTTTCAAATATGAATGCCTAATGGTCACTACAAAGGGGAAACATGTTAGCAATATGAAAAGAATATAATCATATCATATAAGAACAATCACATAATACAATGAAGAAAAGAAAAGGATCAGAATGTATGTCATAATTATCTTCGGTTATTGATGAATAACCAAAATGACAACTTTAAGACATGTTTGGATAGGGTGGTAACTAGAATGATAGAAAAAGAGGTTTTGATTAAAATGTCTCAGGATATTCTAATCAAAACAAATTTAGAGTTTTGGTGAAAAGCAAGGATATAGTCTCCCCTCAAAAGATAGGGTTAGAGTATCCCCAATGGTGGTGGTTTTGAATGTGTTCAAAAAAAAGTTTTTTATCAAAAGCCCTTTTAAAAAGTTCTAGAGAGAGTGAAAGTAGATTTTAGGTAAAGAGTGAGGTTAGAGTATCCATTTAAAAGATAGGGTTAGAGTACACATAAATATTGTGGTTTTAAATGTGTTCAAAAAAAGGTTTTGCTCGAAAGCCATTTTCAAAGTTTCAAGAGAGAGAAAATTCAAACTTTAGGTAAAGAGCAAAGTTAGAGTATTTCAGAATGCAAGGTTAGAGTATCCCCAATGATGATGGTTTGGAACATGTTCAAAAGAAACTTACGATCAAAAGCCCTTTTGAAAGTTTTAGGAAAGAGAAAATTCAGACTTTAGGTAATGAGTAGGGTTAGAATATCCTTTTGGAAAGTGTGGTTATAATGTCTTTAAAAACGAAAATTTTAATATTTGTGAAAAAATGAAATATTTTGGATCAAAGGTATTTTGCAAATAGAACCAAGAGTTTGAATAAAATTATTCTTTATTTTAGCCTTGGTCGAATTTGGATGACTTGTGTTATATTATGTGACCCCATGGGAAGTTAGTTAGGTACACTTCAAAAAATTTGAACATCTTGATAAAAGTGGTCTAGGAAATTAAGTTGATTTTAATTGCAAAAATAAGGGACAATATCGCATTGTCTCCATTCCAAATTTGTTTTAAGTGAATTTAAAGGTGTTTGAAATCAAGCGAGGTACCTTTGGAAAGGTGATTCGATAAGGTTTGATATAAAAATATGCCAAAAATCCTAAAAAATCACTTTCTAAGTGGAATTAATTATTAAAATTGGATTTGTTTTGACACTGGCAGCCTATGCAGAGGAAAGGGAATAGTAGACTTTGAGAAATCATTTTGGATTCATTCGGTATCATTAAATTGCAAATAATAGGGAATTTCACAAAAATTTCTAGGAAACATTTTTAGAAAATTTAGAAAAATTATCTGGTGGGATGAAATAGCCCAAGCAGAATACAGTTTGCTAATGCAAGGGTTCTAGACAACAAAGGTTCAAAAAATCATAACTCACTCATCCAAAATGACTTGGGTGCAACTGAGACACTGTTAGAAAGTTAATTTGATGCTCGTTCAAAAACTTATTAGAAAATTCCAAAAAATATGTTTGGCCTTGAAAACAATTTCTTTTATGGTGGGCACAGTGCTGCCAAAGCAAAAATGGAAGAGTTTTTAAATATTTTTAGATTTCTCAAGACAATACTCAAGCAAAGGACATTCGAACGTCCATAACAGAAAAAGAATGGGTGATATGGGCATCACGAATTCATTCCATGATCCTAGAGTAGTTTAGGATGATGAAATAACCCTTTGACCATGCAATAAATGAGGGTATTAGACTCAAAATCAAGGCTTGATGTTTTATCAAATAAAATGATCATTTTCTAGGAAGACAACATTTAAGAGCTTATTCAATCATGAATCTAGACCTGGAAAGTTTGATTTGTCCCTAAGATTAGAGGACCAATTTAATCAAAACATTAAATCCATGTCAGTCTCTATCTATTAAAGATAGCATAAATTTAACTTAGGGTTTTTGAAAATTAGATATTTGGCAACAAATAAGTGTGTAGTTTGACAAAAAAGTTATGAATGAAATGCAACATACATGATAGTGAACCTAGACAACACATTCAAACAAATAAATGTGATTTTCGACAATGATAGTGGTGGCAAAATTTATGATGATGATAAGTAAGATGCATAAGAATGTCAGACTCGTAAATGACATCTAGAATAAAGCTATGTATGATGGTATGAACATTTTTAACCAAAAGAAAGTATGCTAGAATTTTCAAGATGAAATTTTTGTTTCATTAAACCTACCAATATGCAAGAAAATGCATGAATATGTGCAAAACATGCTAGAGTAAAGATTTAATGTGAGATAAATATATAAAAGTGGATGAAAATGGCAAGAAATTTAAGAACAAGGGCTATTTCGATGGTAAAAATAATGCATGACATATTTGACCAATCAAGCAACATCAAGGCATTAAAAGGATCATCAAGCCTAAGATTACCACAATTACGACCATAAATATGCATGAGAATCTTAGGAGGTTCACGTAACATAAAGAGGCCACTAAAATGATGTAAATGCTAAAAAAATTAGAGAATAAATAGAGCAATTGGGAGAAAATATACCAAAAGTTTCAATGTTTAACCTTTTTCTTTGAGCAGCAACTTTAAACTTACCTTTTTCCTTTTTTTTGATGTTGAGCAATAAGAAAATGATGAAGAAAAGAGCTTTTTGCTTAAGGTGTTAATGAAAGGGGTTTTAAAAGGAGATGGAAGTGGAATAAAGGGTTTTAGAGGGTTTTTTAGTGGTGGTTTTAAAGAGCTACAGGAATGGAAAAGGGTTTTTCTATTTCTTTTGGTAGGTAAGGGAATATTGAAAGAATATGTGAAAATAAGTGCTTTCTCTATATCTATGTAGGTTTTTTTAATATCCCTTTGTGTCTATGTATGTCTTTGTCTATCTCTCGACTAAGCCAAAGTTGGCATATATAGCCATGTGACTATGAAGACAAAAAATGAAAACAAAACAAGGGCATTATGGGGCTCTAGTTCATGTACCTCATGCAAAAACAAGGTACTGTGCTCAGCTGCCATGCGAACTTATTTGTTTGCTTAGCAAAAATAGTGGATCAAGGCCACTTTATGCAACTGAGCATTGAGAAAAATCAACCTTACCCTTTGGCAATTTGCATAATGTCATAAAATGTCCCTTGTCATTGGCTATTTGGGCCTTAAAATTTTATCTGAATCCAATCACAAACCTAAAGCTAAGCCCTAGGGTGAATTTTGATGATTTTCGGTGCAAGAAGCATGTTTGCATCGAAATTTTAAATCAATGGTGCAACGAGTAAAAAATGGCTCAAGCTGGGCAAAACTACCTTGGTGTATTGATACAAAACATCTTATATCAATAAATAAGCTAATTTTTGCCTATAGGCATCAATACAAAAAGCCAAAAAAGTTTTTAGTCTCAAGACTTAGAGGTCTGTATCAATATAAATATGCTAATTATCGATATCACTTATTAGGTCTTGATACCAAACCCTCTTCTATTGATACTACATAGGAAAATTTAAATTTTTGGTAGTGTAAGAGCTTGGTAGCAATACCTATGCACTAATATGACTTGCTCATAACTATCACTCTTTGAATTACCCTTTTTTAGTCAAAAATAATGAAAAATTGACCCATGCTTCCAAGGATGCTCAAAATAATTACCATTGATGTCGTGGATAATGGCTTCTAATGCCTTAGATGATCCTCGAACAAAATGGGGTGTCTATATTTACCAAGCCATTGAATGTATTTTCACCATGATTCTTTTGTTGAAATGCATATATAACTTGTTATTTTGAATCTTTGCTTATGTTTGATGTTTTCACTTGGTTTAGTTTATCATATGTTTGTTAAAATGCCTCTATGATGCTTGTAAAAATCTATTTTCAAAGAAAACCCTTAGTTAAGTCTATACTAACCTCAATCAATGGGGATTAGCATAGAATTAATATTTTCAATAATTTGGTTCTCCAATCTTGGGAATATATCAACATAAATGCTAGGAATCATGGCCTCAGTAGGCCAAACAAATTCTGCTTTTAACTTTACAAAAAGCAAAACCATTTTCAAGTCTTGCTTAAAGTCTTGTTGCGAGCTTTTGTCATGACTAATGGCATGGATAGCGGGCAATTCAGTGGCCTACTCTCCAAAAGTTGGACTGGCCTATTACCCCACTACCATGACCTCAGTGCTTAGACATTCGTATGTCTAATACCTTGATAGGTAACCATAAAAGCGTTAAACTAAAAAAACCCTATTTTAGTACCAGTAACATAGTGATCCCTAATAAAAGAATTATTTTCGGACTCCAAAAGATCTTTCTAGAATTTTTTTAGCATTTTTTCTTTAAAAGGACTTGCATTATCTTTCGAACGACACCTTTTTTGCTTGCAAATCATTTTGGAGGTCAGAGTTATGTTTGAACTTTCGCTATCTAAAACCTAGAATTAGCGATTCATATTTTGTTTGGGAATTCTAACCCATCAGACGATTTATTTGAATGTTTTAAATATTTTTCCTAGAAAATATATAAAATTCCCTTTTCAAAAAGGTGTCATTTGTGATTTAATGATTCCAAATAAGTTTGGAGTGTTTTTTTGAAGTTCATAGCCACTTCCTCTATATTTGCAATTAGTGTTGGCTCAGACTTGGTTTCAAAAATTAATTCCACCTTAAAATTGATTTTTTTAGGATTTGTGGAATATTTTTACATTAATCCTTATTGAGTTTCCTTTCTACCGACACCCTGTTTGCCACTAGAAATCTTCAAACCAAACCAGAACAAATTTAAGAAGGTGGACATAGCATGATGCTGTTTTTTGCTTTTGTTGAACTTGACAAAAGTCACTAGGATTTTCCCAAACCATCTCTTTAGGTCATTTGAATAACTTGAAATGTATTCAATGATTTTCCCCATAGAGCTTTGTGTTATGATACATGTGCTGTTATGCTAGGATCCAGACTCTAAACATCCTTGGAAAGTAACTTCCATCTCCTAGTTAAATTATTGAGTTTCAATTTCAAGATTTATATTTTCCTCAAACCCCTTTTTGATGGGATGCTCTAAAACCCTTTTTTAGAGGATACTCCAATCTCACTTTTCAAAAATAAACTAAAAATCCAAGTTTTTTCTTCCCTAGGTTTCCCTGGACCTTTTATCAATTTCCATGCCTAAGATGACCATTAAATCCAAACATGTCTCAATATTGTCAATTCGATTTTTATTCAATAACCGAGATCGATTATGAGATACATCTCAATCATCTCTCTTTTTCTAGGTATTTGTATATTAATTTGTTTTTTTATTTTATTCGATCTTTCTTTAATATCCGAGGTCAGTAACTTTTATTATGTTCTTTTATGCCTTACTAACAAATTTCCTTTCTCCATGATGATTTTGTATTTGTGATTTTAAATTCAAATTTCATTAAATTTGAGGAAATGTTTTATGTTAGTATCCCTCCGGTTCTTGACATAGTGTATCTTCTTCTAAATTAATCCAAATCTCATTTTACTGAACCTTCTATGTTTCTCTTCTCTCTTTGGTTGCATAGAGAGATATCAATTAAACTTTTGTGATAAAAACCTGAATTTGATATTTAAAATTCTATATCTATAAGAAAGGGATTAGACATAAATAATGATCACATATAGAAAACCAAAGTAAAGTGAGACTTGGATAATTTATAGCTAGATGGTACCAATTTCGGGCATCATAAGGGTGCTAGTCCTTCCCGAAGCATAACCGACTCTTGAACCTTTTTAAAATGAACTTTGGTATATGTAGTCTTTAAAATCAGTATTTTGAGTTTTGTAAATTGGAATCACCAGTTTTAATAGGAATCTAGTCATACCTAGCCTAAAATGATCAATGGTGACTCTAAGTCTTGGCCATTTTATAATGGCCATATAAAACCAGTATGATAAGTGACTCATCTGATGGCCCTTCCCTCGACCTTCACTCCATTATGCCTAATTCAAATCCTGACTAAGGGACGACCCAAAGGTAAGCCATTCATTTTTAGCTTTTTTCTTTTATTTCCAAATCATAGCGCGTAATATAAGGGGCACATTATGACAACACTCATCCATCATTCTTTGGACCATGCCTAAAGAATATGGCCATGAATAGTATGGCAATCATAGAAATCATCAAGTTCTTTTTCTATAGAAATCATCAAGTTCTTTTTTTGATCTTCCAATTGTATTAAGTATTCCTACTTGAATCAATATATGCCAAACCAGACTCATTGGCATCCTGCCTTTTTCTATGCTTATCTTGACCTTGAAATCATCCTTGACACCAATCATGTTCATCGCTAGCTTGGCATGGTTTTGTAAGGGGTTTATAGTAACATTTAGCCCTTAGTTTATCTTGAATTGCAAAACTTTTGGATTAATAAGTCATTGTACCCTTCATTTGAAAGAAATACAGTTCTTGATGTCATGTGCCATTACCTTTGCATGATAGTCACAATGGGAATTAAGGTTATACTATTGAGAGCATTGAGGTTTCTTCTTTAGGACATACTCAGAAATGATTAGATGCCCTTGAAACAGAGCTTGATAAAGCTCTTTGTAGGTCATGGGGATAGGGTCAAATTGTTGTCTTCGCTAGTTTGTATCCATATTGTTTGATACATTGTTGGCATGATTCTTGACATTTTGGTTGGCTTGTAGTTGGTTATTTCATGATAGATTTGGCAAGATAGTAAAGGATAGGTTATAAGTTATGGCATAAACTGACTGAAGAGGTATCATGATGACGTTAAAGTAAGGTGCACTTGGTAATAAGGATTGGCGATACTAGCTCGGTTATGAGGGGTTGGTATAGTTTATGGCATTCACCCTTTTTTTTTCTTCTTATTAGTAGTAGGCCTCTTACTTGATCTATATGACTCATCTATGGACATCCTGCCACTTTTAATTACTACTCAATCATTTCACTCAATAAAACTAGATCAGTGAACTTCTTAATGGCGTTTCCTATCGATTTCTCATAGTGCAAGGCCTGTAAGATGTTGATCAACATCATGATCATCTCTTTCTCAATTAGAAGGTGTTGGACTAAAGCTGCATCTTCTCTCCACCTTTAAGTATGTTGCCTAACATTATCAGTTAAAAGTTCATAAGGTAGAAATGGTTAAGAGCCCAATTTAGCACATATTGGTACTGATTCAAAAAGGCTCTAGCTAAGTTGGCCTAATATTGAATCTTAACATTATCAAATTCAATGAACCATTAGGTGACTACCTCAGTCAAACTGTGTTGAAAATAGTAGATGAAAAGCTTTTCATCTTTTTCGTACCTAAACGTTTTTCTGAGGTACATTCGAACATGCATGGTGGGGTCATTAGTTTCATTGAATTTCTCAAACTTAGGTATCTTGAACTTTAGGAAAATGACAAGGTTGACACCATAGATAAAAATTATGCATTAATGGCTCTAAACTTGTCACTCTTTCAATGGCCTGAAAGTACTTTTTTAATAGCCAAAACTTATACATCTTATCATCAAACGTTGTAGGCTTTTAACCATTTGTCTTCTCTTTATCATTATGGTCAAGGATTATAGAATTGGTTGGGGAAACTCTTATATTCAGCCCTTGGAATTCGAGGACAAATTGATTTGTCACCATGGGGTTTAGATATATCACTAATGCTACTAGCACTTTTGGTACTGTGTTATGTTGTTGCTCTTAACAGGTTTTTTCTTAGGTAGCTTCAATACTATTAGTAAGATGATTTTCTAGATTAGCTAGCCTTTTTTTAATATCCTAGTACTAGCCTACCCTTTTTTGGTAAAAGCTATCATTAATTCCATGAGCATCATGATTTGAGCTTGCATTTTGTCTTACCAATGAAGCATTTGGTCTTATGATTCTATGTACTTAACTCGAGTCACTCAATTCATTCATGGTGATCATTTCTCATGTTCTATTTATGATAATAGGTATTATAGTGGTGTGCAATATTTGGTTTTGTGTTTCTTGCCTAATTTCAAAATCCCTTACACTTTTATGATCATTACCGTATTAGACTATTTATTTTAAATGTGTTTATTAATGATTGCTTATGATGAGATAACAATGAGTATGGAGTTATGACAATAAATAATTATTAATATGGATGCGTAAGTAAGATAATAAAAGAATAGAGTTAAGTATTAAAATGTAATAAAAGTAATTGGCTCATAGAATAGCTTCCCCACTAACATCTTTCATAGAGCAACAAAAAGAGTTTTGACAAGATTATATCCGAAAATATTTAACATGATTTTATTGTTTAATCATATGTTCAAAGAGACTCAATAACTACTACTTGTGGTCCTTAATGGGTATGATGTCTCACCTCAAAGATTAAACCACCTCGATCATATCATTTTCCTCTAACTAGGCTATCTGAATTTGCTTAGCGACGTGACGGTGTCGCTCTTAATAATTTTGGCATACTAGTCTATCATCATCTACCATTCTCATTCTTGCTATTTAGAGGTTTTCACTAACTCAATGATATGGTTTTCGTGAGCTTAGAGTAAATGCTTCAAATTTTAAACCTTAAGTGTTAGGGATTCATTCTCAACCCTATCAGCTCTCAAGTTCCATACTAAAGCTTCAAGTCATCTATTACTCTTTTGGTAAGTTGATGTGATGGCACCAGACCTCATGAGCTTTTCTTTTTTTACGTAAGCTTTTTCTTTCCACTGATTTAGTTCTTGCTAAGTGTAGGAAACTCCATGTCTCATTTAATTGATGACTTGTTGATGCTCTAAGACTTATGCCCTTTTGAAGTGTCACATAATCCTTAGTCAAACTTTTGAGATCTCTCTTGAAGTGATCTCCCTCTTTAACCACTTAATTCAGCTCATTGTTCGAAGGTAGATATCCATCTTTAGCTAACTCTTTTCTTCCCTCGACCAAGCAATTTTTATGATAAAAACAACCCATTCTTGTTTAAATTCCCATCTAAGTACTTCAACTTTAGAAGTAGGCTAATCCATCGTGACTGGTAATGTTCTAATATTAGATATTCACAAAGTGATATTATTGCAGTGGATCTAACATTCATCATACCTAGAGTCATGGCACTTTCTCTCTAGTAACTCTCCATGTAGTAGACCTTTCTCAAAGCATGGAAGGCTTACTGGACTTTTGATTTATAGTTGGTTTCTCCATATCTGAAGTCCCAATACCTTAGGTTTTTAAAGAACGAGATAAATTGCTAGCATTGGAACTATTGTAAAACTAGGAAGGGTACATAGCTGGTGCCTCTGCACAACCTCATAAATGGCATGCAATTATAGTCTTTACACCTATATATGATTGATTGGAGGGACAACCATGGGGCCCTTCATGTAACTTTTTTCTTTGAGATTTTGAAATTTTTTGACTCGTTATTCCTCAAAATTGCCTTAGGGCAATTCTTTCTCTAAGATCTTAGAGAGAAGGCTAAAGTTAGGAAAGAAATTATGCATTGTTCTTTTTTCTTCCACCTATAAGTGATTGATGAGCTAAATGTGGAAAAATGGTGCATATCTAATGAATCTACCTATTCCTGTTGTTTGTAAAATCTAAGGGCTCCAATGGTCTCAGTAATGGTATGAGATGTAGGATTGATATTGCAAAACAAAAAGTAGAAGAAATTTGCTACTAGCACCTCCATATATATCAAGGTCTGTAGCACTTTACAATATATACTATCAGACTTAGCCCTCTTAATGTTGACCAATGCAGTGTACTCATCGACTGTGGGACCCAAATCTTCCTGATTAAAGATGAAGCATCGATACGCTAGATTCCAGAATTATGATGCTACTTATAACTAGCCAAATTCTAACCAAACATGAAGTAATGGAGCTATATCCCCATATCTTTTTATGAATGATTTTTTCTCACTATTGTCCCACTAGCCCATATGTGCTTAAGATCACGCCAATCATTTTGATAGTATCCTATTTTGACTTTCTTATGTGTCTCTGAGAGATAGTTATGCTTAAGGATATCCCCATCTTAGCACCGTCGACCCTTTGACCATGCTCTAACTTCTTTAAGAGACTTAAAGATAGGAACGAATTATTGCTCTATGATAGACACACTTGCTAAACATTAAACCTTTAGCCAATTATTCCATAAAAATTATTATGATGCATGATACATGCAACAATCAAGAAACAAAAAGGAAATAGGCTAGTGACATTTTGAAACAATACATACAAAGAATGGAAGAATGGAAACAAATCACAAAAAATGCCCCGATGATAGGCGTTACAATGCCTAAGGGCAAGCATGATAATTACAAGCATCATGACAAGGTAAATACCAATGGACAACATAATGATATGTCTACGTAAAAATCACCTTTATTTAGGTGATAGGATACCTCAAAGATAAGTCAACAACCCATATGATGACATGCCATTGCTTAGTATTTGACTTACATTAAGCCATCGGTCAGACAATATAACAGCTTGTTTAGGTGAAGTTTTTCCTTAATCAAAATGATATGATGCCTTTTTGGGACAAAACTAACTGGCCAAGGAATGTTCGTTCATCACCACCTAAAGTAAGATACGCATTAAGCCTCCATCGAGCAATATAATAGCTTTTTTTGGGTTAAACATGACTTTCTCTAAGACGACAATGTGTTTTGTAATTGATGACATTTTTTTGCCATCATTCACTTATTGACGAAGGTTAACTACCGATCGGACAGCATAACATCATGTCCTAACATTGACATGACAGATGTGGGTGACAATGTTCATTCACTATTGCTTAAATAATTATGGCGTGCAAGAGTAAACGTTAGAAGTGTTTCCCTAAGTCTTCTTATTCTTCAAGCCATTCTAACAGCATTTTGTCATGGTTTGACATGGTTTAGCTCGTAGGGTTCACTATATGGGTTTCAGTTAACATCTAAATTGGTATCCAAATCACTTTTTCCTCTAGTAAGGATAATTAAGGCACCCTGATCCTAGGCCCATTATAGGCTTAGCAGACCAGATTTAATTTGAGGAATGTATTTCCCATGCAAATGCGAAGGGTTACTTATGAGAGACATAGGTAATTTACTTCTAGAAGTTATCACTATGCCTATGCAAAGGGTTACTAACAAAGTTGGATAGCTCACTTCCTTCTAATAATTAAGACCATAACCTCACAATGGAGTTTAGTGGGAATCTAATGCAAATGCAAGTGCATATTATGTGTCAGCAAAATAATTAAACCTTTTGTTTACCTCCGTGTTATCATATTTATGAATTGATATTTATTTAGGAATTAGGCAATCTTAGATGATCTCATAGCAAAAATCATAACAAATAAAAGATTAATAGATGAAAATGGAAAGGGATTATAGTTAAATAATGAAAAATATTGAAGAAATTGAGAACTAAGCAAGACTCGACTAGTCAAAGGCCTAACTTTTTAAATAGTCTTCAGTGGAGTCACTAAGCGATTAGCAATATGCTTTCTGTGAAGAAAGCAAGCATGGCTTAAACATATTTTCAATAAAAGAAAATACTTTCGATCTGGATTCTTTCTTTTTTTGACATGATGGAACGAGAAAGTATAAATTCTTAGCTCTTGACCATGAAAGGGGACCATTAGATAAATTGTT
>JBBYHO010504804.1:3949-21775 GCA_038382025.1 Adansonia gregorii | reverse complement strand
ATATATATATATATAAATGAAGTACAAGCAAGCAAATTAACCTCTAAAATTCTCCCGCTTTTTGGAGTATCAAAAAGTGAAAGTAGATTAATTCAAAGCTAAAGGTCTAATTTCAAGAAGAATTTTAGAAAGTTTATTAAGTATGAAACATTCAAGAACATGTCCACCAATTATTGAGAAAACATATGCAATTAAGTCCTAATGTGTAGTTTACCTAATTTTTTATTCTTTCGTAGTCATTTAAGCACATTTAAGAGATAGAACATACCAATTGTTAAAGGATTTTAAGAATTATTAGTCCAATTGGTGTTTAGGTGCACAATAGATACAAAATTTTGAATTTTAGTACACATGCACACTACAATAGAGGCCATAAAAATATTTTTAAGAAAAAAGTAACAAACTACCCTAGTTTAGAAAATTATTTGCACATTTACGATATGTCAATAAAATCATTTTAGCAAACATTCAATCAAAGAATATGCTTAAATATTAGAATTATGCACTTAGACATGTTCAAAGATTCATTCAAAGCAAACATTTTAAGCATACATTACATACTAGAATACAAATTATATATAATTTACTCATGTATGTCACCAAACATAGTGCTAAGGAAAAAGAATTTAATAGCATTTCTTTAATGATTACCTCAACCTTACCAAACTTTTATGATATGCTTATAATAACTTAGAGGATTATTATTTCTAATGTTTGAGCATTCCTTGATGGTTTTGGTTTGATTTGATGAGGTTGTATGCTTAATTTGCTTCATTTTGCTATGTAAGTGCTCATCTTTCAAGGATGGATTTGTCTCCATGAACTTTGCAAAACTTAAAAACACTCTTGCCAAAAGATGAGGAGGTACCAAAATTCTAATTATAAAAGAATATTCAACAAGCTTAGGTTTTGTTAGCAATGAAAGATGTTCAGTAAGCTTAATGACATTTAAAATAAGTGATACCAAACATTGATGAATAAAGAACATTAAGCATACATGGTACAATTATTGCAAAAAAATACTAATGATGCATATAAATAGTTTTATTTTTCAGCATCATGAGGCAATATGAGCACCTAATGCATTTGATTTCTGAAACACTTGTTAATGAATCAACTATGATGTTTGTACATGTGATGAGTTATGAAATAATGTTTATCAAGATTTAAAAATCATAAAATTGAAGGATTTTAAGTAAAAACTCATTTAAGGAGACTAATTTTGCATTTAAGAGTAAAAAAAAGCACAAAATTGGTCATTATTCACTAGTTGTATTGATACATGGGGCTTTTGTATCGAAACACATAGTGATGTATCAATACAAAATTCATTGTATCGATACAAGGTAGGTTTTTTGTTCATTGGATCAACACAGGCCTCCAAGTATCGATACATGCCTTGAGTTTTCTAAAAAAATGCATAGAAAAATATGCAATTTGGCATTCCAAAACCCATGATTTTATATTCTAATGTAAACTTTTGATTTTAAACATTTGAAGCTCATATGAATAATCAAAGTTCATATTAGAATAAGTTTTAAAATCAAGTTTGAATGAATTAGCATATTTAGTCACATAAGTAAGGTAATATGCAACTAAAAGTTTTTATTCAAACCACATATGCATAAGTCTAAAAAGTATATTCAATGTTTACTAAATTTGTTTATGTCATAAATCGTTAATTAATAATATAATTAAACATTCTAAGTCTTATGCAAGCATAATTGAATATAAACCATTAAAGGGACTTAAAAACTTGCTAATACATGTATATGGCATCATATCTTATAAGTAAGCTATGTATACTCCCCTTAAGGATATGCATATAATTTTGTCCTGTAATAGAGCTTCTTAATGACTTATGGTATGAAGTTTATCAAAATCAACCTTTTATGTATAAATCATTCTTAAATTATGCTTCATAACAACATTTTACAAATCGATTTAACATATTATTATCAAGCATTAAATCATCAAATGTATGCACATTTAAGCTCATAGTTGTTCAAGATGTAAAAGATGAATTTTCATGAAACCAATTAAAAACAATCTTTTTATTCAATAAAGCATTAATAAACATAACATGAATAATCAATACACATATTAAAATTTTAAAGCTTTGAGGTTACCCATCACACTTCTTTATGTGTCTAGAGCATCCATTTGTATTGCATTGCTCCTTATTGCTCTAACACACTTATAAGAAACTTTCACTTGAATTTTGGTACCCATATTGCTTTAGGTCCTTAAATGTTAGTCTCAAAGCTTCTTGTTCCGTTAGGAACCCATACTTGCCTAACTTTAAATTGTATCTTTTTCTTGATAGGGTAAGTACATAAATTATGACCATGAAAATTGCAATGTGAGCACTTGGTCATATAAACTTGAAATAATTTATCCAAAATGATTTTCTTTTCTTCTTCTAAGCTTTTAATCTTTCAATTCAAATCAAAATTAACTTTCTCCAAAAAGTTAATTCTTAGTTTAGAGTCATTAAAATCATTTTTCAAATCTTTGTTTTCATTTTCTAAAATAAGTTTTGATTGCTATACTAAATCATTTTTACTTTCTAATTTTGAAATTATTTTCTTGTGTTTACCTGAAACTCAACTACCAGATCATCAAATGCATCTTGTAACTCATTAAATGTATAGGAATATAGATTTAAAGAGTTTGAGGTTACCTCAAACTTATCAAAAGCTGTGAAGCAAAGGTTTCTAATTTGGTCTTCCTTGAAGTGATCATCATCGAAAAAGTCACTGTTGCTCCAAGTTGCTATAAATGCCTTTTTCTTTTCTTTTTCAATAACGAGCAATTAAATTTGACATGGCTCAATTTGTTACAATTGTAGCACACCACCTTGTTAACCTTTTTAGATTGGGATAATTTGTCATTATCTATTTTCATGAATTTCTTGAGTTTTTTGGCAAATATGATCATCTCTATATCTTCACCATTTTCATCATCATCATCCTCTTCCTCACTCATGGAAGCCTTCAATGCAACTCCAACTTTTCTTGCTTGCTCCTTTCCATGATTTACCTTCATTTCATATGTGAATAGTGATCTAATGAGCTCATCGAAAGCAAGAAGATTGAGGTCCTTTGATTCTTTAATTACGGTCACTTTAGCTTCCCATGACTTAAGAAGGCTATTCAATATTTTCTTGACCATCTCCTTATTGGGATACACTTTTTTGAAACCCTTCAAGCCATTTATAATGTCATGAATCTATCGAACATCTCCTTGATGCTCTCCTCTGATTTTATTTTGAACATCTCATAATTAAGAGTAAGCATGCTTATTTTAGACTCCTTGAATTGATTAGTCCCTTCATGTGTGATAGCCAACTTTTCTTATATCTCTTTGGCATTATCACGTAAAGACACCCTAATTTAACACGTTGAGGCCTAATGCATAAAAAAGTGTGTGCATGGCCTTGGCATTGAGTTAAGCCATCTTAATGTCTTTCTCATCCCATTCCCACTCTTTCTTGGGAACTTCAAGAGCACCTACCATTTTCGTTGGGATGAGTGGGCCTTTCATGATTATCTTCTAAACTTGATAATCATTTGCTTGGACAAATAGCCTCATCCTTGTCTTTCAATATGCGTAATCTTCACCGTTGAAAAGAGGAGGCCTCACGATTTAATATCCTTCTTGGTCCATACCAAAAATATCACCACTAACCATTTGCTTGGTCTTTTACAGATCTTTGCTCCAAGATGTTACGCCTATAAGAATGAGAGACAAGCTTTGATACCAATTGTTAGACCTTTTATTGGTGAATAAAATCAAGAGGGGGTGAATTAATTTCTTAAAATTTTAGTAATTAAAACTTTGATAAATAAATTTGAGAATTTTAAACAATAAACTTTGGAGTGTAAGTTAGTGAATAAAAATAAACAATTAACGAAAAGGGAAAGGGAAAGAAGAAACAAACTCGATGATTTATAGAAGTTTGACCTCAATTGCCTACGTCTTCTACCTCAGCCTCACTTGTCTCGGATTTTCACAATTCACTAACTTGAATTGTTTACCTTTCAAGGACAAGGTATAACCTTTACACTCTTTATCTTTCAAGACTAAGATAGAAATCTCTACCCTCTATCTTTTGTGGCTAAGATAGAACCCTCTTTTACTACTTTTGAAGGATAAATAGAAACCTTCTCTACTTATGAATAGCTAGTTAAGAACCTCATTTTTTTGTAAGGATTTAATTGTAAACAAATAGAACCTCTAAAAATTAGGTGTTTTCAAGAATTTTGGCTTAAAGGAAATATGTATCTAAAGATACAAAATGAAGAATGCAAAAATAGAAAGAATTAATCCTGTACAAAGATGAAATACTTAATGAAAATAATGGAGAAAATGAAAGATATGACTCTAAGCATAATATCTTGGTTCTTCTCTTTATTGAAGGTGTTAAAGTGGTTTATTTATAGCTTTGATTATGATTCTAGCTGTTGAGAACATTTGGTGAAGGAATATAGCGATTAGAGCCTTCAAATATCATTTCTCGTTGTTTCCCATGCCTCTGTATTGATATAACTAAATGGGTATCGATACATTATGCTTAACAATCCAAAATATGACCGTTAAACAGTCCTATATTGATATAGAAAGATCTATATTAATACATGAACAGTCCTGTATCGATACAGAGTGCTTTGTCTTGATACATGAATAGTGATTTTTGCATTTTAAGGTTATTTAGCTACTGCCAAATATTGTATCGATACATACACATAGTGTATCGATACATTCACATGAAAATCAATTTTAAAAAGTTTTTCATGACTTTAAAACATTTAAAACTTATCTAAAAAATGCTTTATATAAAAATATATTAAAAATATATTTTTAAGTGCTTGAAGGAGTTAAAACACTTTCTAGTATTTTTTAAAGTGTTTACAAAATATTTCATGAAAAAATACTAATCTTGAAAATAATTAAACACAAGCTAATTAAGCTTAAGTTTTAGTTATATCAAAACTAGGATTAATTCAAAGCTCATATAGTTAACAATTATTAACAAAAATAAAATTGAAGCAACATGAGGATTCAAAATATTAATAGATATTTATAGATTCTTAAGAGATTAAATAGCTAGCCAAAGGTCTGTTAGAGCAAATGACGTGTAAAAAAAGAAAAAATTATAAATTTTCCTAACAAGCAGAAAGTAGAAGATCCCAAATGCACCAAGTTGCCAACTCAAATACGAAAAGAACAAATTCTAAGGCATGCAATCCCTCATTAGAGAACTATTAGTAAACATGCTCTAGAGCCAATTAGATTAGACTTATGGGCATACAATTAGTACTGTAAACCCATCACTATATTGTGGTGCTATAAGATTTTCTTTCATGCTAGTGTCATGATTGACAATCATGAATCCATTTATTGGATGAAACCCAAGAAAAATATAAGGTTTTATAAAAGAATTTATAAAGAGTTATAATTGTGGGATCTTTATACATCAAACACAAGTTCTTAAAATTATTTATAGTCATCATATTGCCAGGACAAGGCATTGGTAATGCTTAAAGATTAGCACGTGTTATGCATTCTTAGTTATGAAGTAAGCAACAGATCTCATAGGTTGAAGTATAAGGGATGTTTAAGATGATGTGGGTACTTGTTTTGTGGAAATAAGTTCATTGAACTTAGCACGTATAAGAACTGTATTGAGTATTATTCACTCAAGTGTCTATGAAAATGTTCTCATGTACTAGTAATTTAATTAGTCTCTAGACTTATGATATCACGTCATTTTGTATGGTGACTATCATACTTTGATCTATCTGAAATCGCTTGCAATAAGTGATGCCAAAAGTAGGGTATTTTAGGTATAACATTGTTAACTATATTAGCTTTAAACTAATCTTGGTTTTAATATAACAAAAGCTTAAGCTTAATTAGCTAGTGTATAGATGTTTTTGAGTTAGTATTTTTAAAAAAATCATTTTAAAAATATTTTGGAAAATACTAAGATATTTTGGACTTTTTAGTTTTCTAAAAAATATATGCTCTTAATGTATAATAATGTTTAAATCGTTTTTTAGAAATGTTAACCTCTTTTTTAAAAATCAAAGAAAAATTGTTTCTGCAGGTTTATTAAGAAAGGTTTGATCCCCTAAATTATAGGATAGATCATTTTTAAGATAACACCTAACTAAACTTTGCAAGATGATTAATCCCCTAAGGTAGAGAATCGATCCTTTAAGATCCAACATTTATATTTATGATTTGAAGGGTAAGGATCAATTCTTTGGATGTTGGGCTGTTTTAAAGCATAAGTTTTTAAGCTCTAATGGCTATTTCTCATCCCAATAAACTCCAAATAGCTAGTAATCACTCCCAAGCTATAAATAAGTGTCTCTAACACTTTTTTACATAAGAGACATAAAGAGATGAAGCTTAATACAATAATATTCATATCTCTTAAAGATTTCAAGAAGTTTAACCTTGTTCTAAGCTTTATTTCTAACCCTTCATTGTATTTATTGTATATAATCTTTGTTTTTAATCCTTATTCTTTTAGTTTAATCTTGTAAACACCTATCTTTTAGATGTTTTCTTTATTTCACATTCTTTACAAAGAGAATGAAGTTTCTACTTAGCCTTTAAAAGTAGTAAGGGTTCTATCATAGCCATAAAAAATAGGGGATACAAGGTTGCTATTTTAGCCTTGAAAGATAGAGTTATAAAATACCTTAGCATTAAAAGGTATCATTTCAAGTTAGTGAACAGGGAACTCCTCAGCTAGTGAGGCTAAGGGGACATAGGCATTAAGGTTGAACCTTTATAAATATATTATTTCATTTCTCTTTCCCTTCCAAATTTACTTGTTTATTTGTTCACTAACCAATGGCTCTAAGTTTTTTTGTTGAGATTTCTCAATTTATATTCTTAACATTTTAATTTGTAAAATTTTTTAAGAAATCAATTCATCCCTTCTTGATCTCATTCACTGATAGGTTTAACAAACATGAACTATTTAAAAATGATGAGTGATCCATAGTGTATTCACCACTCCTATTGGTATTGAAGATGTATCTTAATTATTCTTGGCTATGCTTAAATAAGATTAAGTTACTGGCTAAAGCACAATGAATTTAGGGGACATCATTTCTTTAAATTCATATCATTAATCACAAGCTGCAGAAACTATTAGCATTTGAAGTAGGAGTAGATGATGCACAGTGTCATGCTCATTTGGAGATGTTTGATGAAAAGATTGAATTTACATTGATAGACTGGTCACTAATAGGTTTCAAAGAGGACACTTTGAATCTTCAATATTTGAGTGATCATGATGGGCTGCTAGATCTTGATCCTAATCTATGAACATGATTAGAGATATTAATTATTTTCATTGCCAACCTGTTAGGAACCTAATGGGTCACACACAATAGGATCGATTAATTGGATCAAAATTGATATTGAATTATGACATATTAAATAAAAGGTAAGTTGTGGAGGATTTAATTGAATCAATTCAGTTAAAATTTATTTAAGATTAAATTAAATTTATGAAATCTAATAAGAATGTCTTAATAAGGTAAAAAAGAAAAGGATGACATTGACTTATCTAGATAATAATGAATAGTAGACATGCCATTGAATTTTTCTTAATAATGATTGAGTTTCATTTTTGGTTTCTAAAATAATAGTATTCTTTGATCAACCCTATTATTATTCAGGTGATTTCGAGTTCCAATAAAGTTCTGTCATAATTTAAGAAAGTCATTAGGAAATAAAATATCAGTTAATGAGTATATATATTTAGCATATAAAGTAAAGAAATTTTTAAAAAAACACCTTTCTCATGGTCAGGTTATCCATGTGGCTCAGTTCAACTAAGCTTATTGAACATGAGTTTTCCTAATTTGAGATAGACCAACCTACCCTTAATTGCTATTTAAAAATAAAAATTATTTTTATTAAATTTTAATTCTAAAAAATAAATGTTCATATAATTTTTTTCACTATATAATGTTTAAACAATAATTTGGTTTTTAGATCAGGTCAGACTCGATTTGGGCTTGACAAAAATCTAAAAAGAAAAGTTTGACCCATAACTTCACTCAGCCCATGAATACCTATATGGCTACATGTAGACTAGTAGTTTGCATATTGTCAATTGAGTTTGTTTCGTAGGTAAGCTTTGATTAGGTTCTCTTGCCTCATTTCTTGAGTCCATTACAATTATAGTGGAAGATACAAGGAATCGGGGTCATTGATGAATGAATCACTATCGAATAGAACCTTGATGGTGTTAGATATAATAATAAATCAAAGATGTGTAATACGAAATACATATATCAATAGTCAAATTATGCAAATAATCCTTGTACTACAATGAAAATGTGGATTTATTCCTTATAGATTAAGTTGTCACTCTACTATATGGGTTAGTCAATGTTAATCCAATTAAAAATGTTTTCCATCTTCTACATTAATTAAAGTGACATGGATGACTTTTTTCTTAAGTGGCATGTAAAATTAATGTATAAAAATACATTGCATTTCATATATTTAAAAAAATAATTAGTAAAAATTTGAAAACCCTAAGTCGACCTAACCTAAAAACAAAACACCTCTTCAACCAATATTCTACACCTAAAATCGTAAATTCAACTAATCACTCTTATCTAAAAATCTTTAATCCTTAATTTACTAAACTGAGACCAAAACGAACATGCATCTCTTAACTTGAAACCAATATGAAGCCTAATCCTTAATCTCTTTAACTGAATCAAATCAAAGGGGGAGATCAAAGAACGGGGCAAGGGAAGAAGTGATAAAGCGAATACAAGGGAAAGTAAAGGAAGAGGAAGTAAGTATATATATTTTTAGTGCTTGTGATAGTGCTTTATTCTACGCTTTATTGTATTGTTTGTGAAAGATAGGCAAAAACTTGAAGGAATATGTTAAAAAGAAAAAATAGTTTAGTATGAATAATTCAAATGGTGATAATGGTAAGGGTGGTAAAGGTAATGATAGTGGTGAGGATGGTGAAATTGATTAAACTAATTATTTTGATTCATCAGACCTGGAAGTTATACACATAGATGGATAAAGATGATGATGTGAGAGTGAAGTTTAGCAACAAACATTATAATCTGAATGTCCCTTTTAATGAAGTCTAGCAATAGACATTATAATTAGACCTTATTATAGGATAAATGTTTGGGTTGAAAAGCATAAGGGGGTTATTCTAAGTGATCAAGAAAGGAAAATACCATTGAAATTTTGAAAATAAGGCTTAGTTTGTTCAATTTTGCTTTAAAGTATTGATAACAATATAGATACTTGCCCTTGCAAATACTAAAGGTGGGTACGCTGAATTGGAGTAGAGCACGCAAATATTAAAGGCGTGTTTGGTTCGCTAGTACGGAATAGAGCATAAATAGAATAGATATTCAATGAGAATCGATAAAGGGGAATAGGAGTTACGTAGTTTGGGAATAGGTGATATTATTTGGTTAGTTAAATGATGTTAAAGAACGAATAAAGACTAGATAAAAAGTCAATTTTAGCCTTATACTAAAAGTAATATCTTAATTCTAAAAATTAAATTTAAAATGTAATTTATTATAAATATATTTAAATATTATTTAATAATTCTAAAATAATGTGAGAGACCATATTTTTCCAAAAACCATAGTAGAAATGCAAATTTTGATTTGTGGTCACTATTTTCACTGCGTCTAGCCACCATTCGCTGTCTGCTTAAAACCCATAAATTATCTAAAAAATCCAAACTGCTTTTTCTCAAGTCCTTCTTTCATATGTTCCACTTGGGTTTTTTTTTCCCCCTAAAAATGCAAGAAAAAGCCTAGATCTATAAAAGAAATCTCATAAAAAAATTTCAAAATCTCTCTTTCACTGCCACCCCTCCCTTTGATCTTCTTCTCCACCCATTTTTGAAGGTTTTCCTAGAACTTCCAATTTGAAACCTTAGCCCTTTCTCTTCTTTTTCTTTTTCTACTAAAAATCATTTTTTGGTGCATTATGTTGATATGGGTTTTTGTTTTGATTTTATGCTATCTTTGTTTTAAGTATATTGGGAAGGTTTTTTTCCTATTTCGAGGGAGACTAGAATAGCCATTCAAAGGGGGTACCGTAATGGCTATTCTAGCCTCTTGAGGAATAGGCCTGTAATAACTAATTTGGTGGAATAATGATCTGGCGAAGCAAACTGTTGCATATTGGAGCCTCAACCAAACGTTACATAAGATTTTTGGCTAAGGTGCAGATACTTCAAAGAAAGTATCGATATTTAAGTGGCTGAAGTATCGATACTTTCAGTTAGGGTATTGAGACTTTATTGCATTGGATACTTAGGTCGCCGAAGTGTCAATACTTTAGTGCCCTGAAAACTGCAGTTTAATTTTGTTCGTGAGGTATCATTATCGATATCGACACTTGGCATAATATATAAAAATTTTGATCATTACTTCATGGCCCAAAATTGATACTTATAGCATGTTCTGCAAAAAATGATGCACCATTTGAGCTCTCAAATCACGTTCACTGGTTTAATTTAGTCCTCGGGAATCAACATTGACTCTTGGAGCATGGGAAAAAGATACTTTTAACAATCACAGGTCTCAAGAAAATTTAATTTATAACTTAAATAAAATTAAGTATCTATAAATACTACATAATATTCATTGATGAATATGATTAAAATATAAATTTTGTTAATATATGAATTAATCTTTTGTCGAAAAAGTTAATTCAATCATGCTTTTTTCAAACAATTGTTGATGAAACAATAGCAAAATCTTTTATAAAAATAATGGTTATTTTTTTATGCGTGATATGCAATATTTATTGTTGGATTTTATTTTTTAAAATAATACTAGTCAAGTTAAACTACAGTTTCTAATTTAATAAATCTGTATTCAAATAACGTAGTGTTAAGTTTAATGATATTCATAATTAATTCTTTTGCTATGTTAAATGTTGAACAATTAGTTGATTTATGTGTTAAAAAAATCCTAATTTTATTTGAAAATATTTTTAATTATTAATTTATTTATATAAATATTTTATAAATTTTGGTGTTCTGCGTTTATGGGATCAAAACCAGTGGTATATATATATATATATATATATATATCGGATATTAAATACTTTTGTCGAAAATATAAAGGATAATTAGCAGCAACATGGTGCGATTGGATTTTATTTCAGATAGGGATGTATGTAAAAATTAATTTTATTTTCTATTTGGTGTAGTTTCTTTATGTAAATACATATAATATATATATATATATATATAATATTATACGATTTGGTTTACGTCATACCTCTTCAGTCACAATTTGTTAGTCTCTTGTTTAAGGAAAAAGTTTTGATTTTAGTGTACACAATATTAAATTTTTTATTTTTTATAAATTTAATGATCCTTAATTTCTAACGCCAAAAGTTTAAAAAAAAAATTATAAAAGATTTTTTTTTTTTTGGAAATATAAAGAGATTTAAGTGTTGAAGAATATGACAGTTTGGGACATCCAAAAAAGAAATAACATGAAAAAACAAATGGGAACAAGGTTAAAAGAATCAGAGAAAAATATTAAATATTTAAAACTATTAATAAAATCATGCATTTGGATTAGTAGTTTAATTTTTTTTGGTATATTTTTAAGAGGTTATGGGTTAAAATCTCATCAAATACAAAAAAATATATATTTAATAAAAATAAAAATATAAAAAAGGAGTTTTTTTTCTTTTTTTTGTCGATTTGAATGGGCTTTTAGCAGATTTTTACCGATGGAACCAATTTTAGACTGGTTCAATCAAAATCTAAATCTTTATATAGCTCCTAACTAGACAGACCTTCGATTCTAGGTTCAATAAGCCAATTCGATATAGTTTTTTTCAACCGTGAAGGGGAAGGAAGGATTACTTGATTTTATTTTAATTGATTCTAGTATTTGTTAATACTTGAGATAGTCACAAATGCATCAGAAAACGTATTTAGTTTAGTTTGCTTTTTGGTTTCGTTAATCCTTTTCTTTCATATCTTTAGTCTTCTTTCCCCCCTTTTTTTTTTTGGTTAAGAGTTTAGGAAAAAATTGACTATGATGCTTTTAATAGTAAAAATCTAATTTTATATAAAATAGATACGTAATAGTTTTAATCTCAAAAAGTTAAATATATATATATAATACAAAATGAGACCATTTCACTTGTAATTTACTCTGTCATAATACTACGATCATTCAATCACAATAAAAAATTATGTAAGATCCATTATTTATAAATACGTACTTCAGATAATTTTTTATAGACCTTATATAATATTAAATGCTAATTAATTAATTGCAGTATAATAAATAATAATAAGTGTTCAAAAAAATAAATTTTGAAATATCCATAAAATAAATTACAGACAAAAAAGGGGAATAGAATGATTATTTAAAAATTTAGTAGTTTGAAGCAAATTACGTCAAATATTACGATTAATCTAATCGATAATATGAAATGATTATTTACAAATTTATTAGTTTGAAGCAAATTACATCAAATAGTACGATTAATCTAATCGATAATATGATTTTGCATAAAATTCAAGAAAATAATATTTTAACAGTTTAATAGATAGACCATAACGAATAATTGTTAAAACATTATAGTGTGAGATATTGATGGTAATTGAATGAAACCAAAATGATAAAAGAAAATTATTGCTAAGAATTACTCAAACTAAAAAGATCAAGATGTTTTGATTTTGACTTAATTTTGTTTCATAAAGTCGAATAAAATTAAAAGAAATACTTCTTCCATTTTTACTTGTCTCTATTTTGATTTTTATGAAATTAAAAAACAAAAAAAATCTACTTCATGATATTTGATATTTTGTTTTATAAAATTGATGTACCATGATTTTAATACCAAAAAATAAAAAATCATGAAAATTAATTTTTAAATATAAAAATGAAAGAACCTGTGTTATTAGAAAAAAAAACACTATTAAATTTAAAAGAATTAAAGATAATTAATAATTATCTCGAAAAGATAAAAAATCATATTCAAAAGTTTTATAGACCAAACAATCATTCTATAAAAATGTAACAAAGTTTTAAGAATAAAATTCGTCCTCGATACGCTAAAATCAAAATAAAAAAGATGTTTTTCATTATCTCATTATTTTATCTCTAAAAATTTCAAATTTATAGTGAAAGAAAAATAATTACGAGGCACAAGAAAAAAGGAAAAGATGGAATGTGTGGAATATTTTGGTTTTTTGGGTTGCAACAACCGTAGAATCCAATGCTGTTATTATTTATTATCTATCATAATTCTTTCATGTATTAGAAAATAATGAAACCTTTTATAGCTCATAGTATAATACCAAAAGAAGAAAAATGGAAGGGTAATATTTTTCCCTTCAATTTCATATTTGTTTTCGATCCAACCATCGGCTATAGAAGTGTAGTGCTTCCCTTGGGTTGTATTCCGGGACTGTACGTCCTACAGCCTGCACCAAGGCGTAACGGTTGAAATTCAGACTTTAATATGCAAAAAAAAAAAAAAAATCTATTGAGTTTCAAAAACATATATAAAAAAACATTTCAGCTGTTAAAAATTAAATTTCGATGACCAATTATATTTCAAATGATTAAACTGATAGAAAACGATACAATTTGAAAAGATTCTTACGATGGGAACTTGGGCTTATGTGGTTTCCCAATGTTGATGAGTTACAGTATTGATGGGAAAACGAAGCCCACTTTGTAAAAAGACTCTTTTCTGGAGCATTTACTTGGGAATTTGCTATGGTGATGGTTATGGATGTGGGTTGGTATTTGGGTCGAGTATGGGATACGTCGTAAGCCATGGTGGTTTGTTAGAATAATCGAGAGAGGTCAACAAAAATATGTTGGAAGGAAAATTCGAAGGAGTGGAGGAATAAAATAATGCAACTAATGTTGTTAGGTGAGTACTGCTAATGCTTCTCTGCAAATAACAAAATCATTTTATATTACCATAATTTTGTTTGGGTGCACAAGAGCGCAGGAGTAACCCTTAAACTTAAGAATTTTTCTCTGACAAGAGTTAACAAAAGTTTCCAGATTCAATCTCTTCGAAGTTGAATCTCGACAATAAAGGAGAATTTTCAAGCTTTTGGTGCTTAGAATTTCAAGCTTTTAATGGTAAGAGACATATATACATATATATATATAGCTTTTTTGTTATCTTTTTGTGGTGTCTTGTCAGTTTGGTTCAAACTTGCATAGAACTCTGTTATTTGCTTTATTAATTTTTTGCTAGTTTTTTAACCTCTTTGTTGCTTGGTAAGTGTATTTACTTAAGAAATTTAGGTTGACATTATTTATTTATGTTTTTATTGTCAAAAACGTAAGAACTACATTTCAAATATGCAAAGATATTAGTATATTATATCATTCACGTGCAAAGCACGTTAGTCAAAATTAGTTTTATTAAAATGTATCATGTTCTTCCTAATGGAAATAGGGTCAAGGCTAACATTGAAGCACCCAAAAGAAATCAATATGATAATCCCCTCTTTTTCTTCAAACCGAAGATCTGATAGAAAAAAAGTTAATTATAAAATGCTCCCAACTACTTAAAATTGTTAACAACTTGTTATTGTTGACTAACTAGTTTTCAAATAGACTTAATTCTATATACAAGCTTATGCTTATATTCTCCATCCCTTAACTTATTGATAGATTTTTAAAATATTTAGATCATTCACAGGACTTGTCTTATTCTATGCTCATATCTAAATATATATCATATACAAATATCGGATAAAAACACTTTAAGAAAATGAAATGTTTGGATAACATGATTTTCTATTTTACCTGTTGTCTTGTTGAACTATGAAAAAACAGTATTCTAGTAAGTAAACAGAAAAAAAATTTAACTATTGGCACCAGAAAATAAAAGGAAATGGTTTTTGCTCTTTTGGATAAAAAAAAAGGTATTAAAAGAAAGTGGAATAATCTGGGTAGTCCATAGTATTTGTTGTGATTAACTGGAAGGACATTGCACTAAGTTACTTAAAAACACAAGCATTGATACTTTTTGATACTTTATATATGTATTTGTTGCAAATCTTTTCTTTGTTAACATTTTTAGTGATTGGATTATATGTGTTAATAGTATTTTAAATGTTCAAGAATTTATTTTTATATTTATGTTTTCTTGCTCTGGACATTAATAAAAACATTAACGTGACAACTTTAGATCTTGCCGTATATACTTGACTAAATGTTCAATTACAATATTGAATAAAAGACATTAAAACAATACCAATTAATTGGTTTAACCTTAATAATTAGTACATAAATTTTTTTAAAAACTATTATATTTAAAAAAAAAAACAAGTTTATGCAATCTTGGTCTAATTAATTTAAATATTCAATCATTTTTGACATTTACATGCATTAGACAATCATATACATCAATTAGCGTATATCCAATTATAGTGTGGAACAATAGACATAATTAAAGAGAGAAATAATGATCACTTACAACTACGACTAATTTAAAATTCTTGTTTATCATTTATCTTTTATTTTGTTACTTTTGTCGTATTTTATGTTTTCAATTTTAAATTGGATCGATCTCAAGCTCAGATCATATGAGATTTGATTATGAAGGGTTCAAACCATGTCAGTTTTAAATTATTTCAAATTAAAGCTTTTTGAATTAGAATTTTTTATTTTTTACATCAATCCATATTGGATTATATTCAATTATATATCAGTCGAAATGGATTATCAAATTAGGATAAGCTTTGTCAACTCTATTGAACAATTGCTAAACTAACATTAAATTGTTAATAAACATATGAATATCATATGTATAATTAATTTGACTCATTCATTGGGAGCGAAAAGTGAGTTTAAATACATGGTTGGTAAGTGCCTATAAGGCTATTTAGGCTATTACCCTTGCGATATCCTTGGTAATTATGCCAGCTTTGTCAAACCTTTTCTCCCCTCTAAATCAAGGATTTTATTCTAAACCATAAGATCCAAGATAACAGTTCAATTACACAATACATCCTACCCTCCTATAACCGGATCAAAGATTTGGATATTACCGCCATGCAATAAAGTTCCTAGTCCTACCCACCCTGTCTTAGCAAAATAATCCGCCATTTCATTGTTTTCTCTAAGGATCATTACAATTTCAACATTTTTATATTCTTTGAGCATGAGATAGATCTCATTTAGAGTCTTACATAACTTTAATGGTCTTGATTCCCTTTTACGACACCAAGTTGGTGCAATGCAGGAATTAGATTAAAGTACAAAATCAACGTTATCTTTTGTTACCTATGTTCCAAAAATTCTCAAGGACAAATTTAATTGTCATCAGCTCAGTAACATTAGAATCACGGCTTAGTAGTGGAAGTGAAATGACTGTTAGTGCCTTGGCACCAGCATCTTTCAGCATCCTTCCACATCCTACAGGACTAGGTTCAACCCATAGACGGGAGAATTTAAGAGGGGTTGGCAGGGGCTTTGGCCCCCTCCTAATTTTTTCTGAACCCCTTTGAATATATTTATTATTATTTAAAAAGAAAATAAAATTATGTTTGAATCCCCAAAAAATTTTCAATTTGGTCCCTTTATAGAATTTGTAATTTGATAACTTTGTTAGTTTAAACCTAATTCATTTTATTAGTTTAATTCTTTCTATTATCTTTTCAATTAATCAAATAGGCACATTTACATTAATTATTGTGTTAATATTTTCATTTTATGTTCATAAAGGAAAAACAAATAAAAAAATTAAACCATAATAATATATAATACAAATTTTGCATTTTATTTTTTAATGTTTGTAATCTTATATTTTTCTTTTGTAATATGTAATAATTCCTTGCCTATTTCAATTATTTCAGTTAGACTATAATTTTTTTTTAATATTGAGACTTTAATTCGTTTAAAATTTTATATATGCAACATTAATTATAATGTTAAAAATTTGAAAATTTTTTATTCCATTATAAGAATTTTATATATTATTGGCAATTTTAAAATCATATAATATCTAAATTTAATATTTTCATGCTCAAATTGTTTATAACCATGTGAAATCGAGCTAGGATGGCAAGATATTTTACTTACCCAAGACCTAGTCCAGCCTATAAGACCTTGGAAGCTCTTTTCTATATATATTTATGAATTTATTTTATAATTAAAATTAAATAAAATATATTTTATAAAGCTTTCATAACATTTCGGCTTCCCATTACAATATTTGTAGCTTAGCCCCTCCCCGTACAAACCCAGCTATATTAAATTAAAAAACAAAAAATCAAAATTTAAATTATGATCATGGAAATATTTTTAATCTCATATGTTTATCATAATTATAAATATAGTAAATAATTTTATTATCAATTATAATAAATATAAATATTAAATATTAAAAAAAATAAAATTATAAAATAACGATCAATCTAGGGGAGACCAACATGACACATGTTGAATAACTTTACCACAACGGTCACTCAACATTCAGCTAGGTTAAACCCCCCACAAATTCCTTAATTGAAAGCTTTTCTTTTTCTACCAAGCAAATGGCTTTCATCGATATTCCACAAATTTGACTAGAAAATCGCTTCATTCTTACGTAGCTACAAAGACGACAAAGCAGCCGCCCACGAGAAAAGCCAGCGTTCTTTCGCACTCACATCAATGGAGAATCCGAGCAGTACATTCCATTAGGAGCCCAAGAGTTACGACCCTTAATTCCTTAAATTATGAATTTACTTTTAAATTAATCAAATAAATACGTTGACATTAAGTCATTAATTTTATG